>PNEQ01020560.1:0-38870 GCA_003012365.1 Medauroidea extradentata | reverse complement strand
AAGTGCAACATTGTTGATTTGTGAGAAGACTGTGATCGTATAATCTTGAAAGAAGTACATATAAACAATTTTCTACATTGATATCATATTTTTAACTGTATTTTATGCTATTATAAGGTTGTGTTTTTATGTAAAATTGAAAATGCTAAATAAATGCTAAATGCAAGATTCAAAATGCTAAATGGTAAAATTTTATATGTTAAAAATTCCCATCACTAATGATGGCTAATGGAACGTTTGCAGTAATTAATCTAGGTGTCAAAGGCTATTTGGCAATGCTACAGGACAGTGACAAGAAAGCAGCAGATATAGAAAACTAACATTATGATTTATGAATAGATTAAGACTCTAATAAGAGTGCTGTAAGAGACCACTTTTATAAATTACTCTGTGGGAGGAATGTAAATGCTGGAGTAGAGGGAGAAAGATGACTATTTTTATACTGTATTTATTGAGAGTAAGACATTTCTAGAGTACTACTTACTTGTAAGTTCTGCAATTTAGAAACCAAGTTTTACAGTAGTAATTATGTTATTTAGTATAAATATTTGCTGTAAATATTGGGGTTATGTTTCTTTTCAACCTCTGATGGGCTATAAAAAAATAATGAATTGTAAATTACTTTTGCTGTCGAAAAATACGTTTATCTTTCAGCTACTTTTCAACACAAACACTACGCAGATTGAGACACTTCCTTTGTAAAGAAAGTAGCTGCCTGCCTATTAAATGTTGTTTGTTCAAACATTTTGAGCATGGTATGCATACGAGGTGCTTCAAATATGATAGCAGTTTCGTTGAAGCGATAGCAAGCAAATCGTAGCACAATATGTGCTATAATCACTCAACTGAATTGTTGGTTTGGCCACTTAAGTGGTAGGGAGGAAGGGAATAAACAATAATGCTGTTATACTAACTCAAAATTATTTAGCAAGTACCTTATTATTTGATATTACCACTTTATCTTTTTGAAAAACAAAATCTTATATGTGTTTTGAATTAATGTGCTTCTTTGTGTTGAATTATATTACAATAGGACAGGTGAGAGCCAAATTTTAAAATTCACATCTGCTTTTTTTAAGTAATGAAAAGAGCAGTTATTTTATATTGCCCATATTATAAAGCAATTTGAATTTTTCCACATATTTTCTCTCTATTTTATTTTAGCAATATGCAAATAAACTCTCAAACTTTTAACTAGCTTACCACAAATGTATTTTATTCTGTGTAAACTGTTTAGGTAATGCTGGTTAGCCAGTATACTTACATTTTCTTGTTATCTTAACATATATATGACTGGATTTAGTTGTTTGGACATACTCTATTGCAAAATAAATGACTGTCGAGGAAAACTAAAAATAATAGAAAAACATGAATAAACAGAGTATGCCATAGTCAACAGGATACATACACAACATAAAATTCAGAAAAATCGAATCTTGTCAAATAAAATAAGGAACAGACAGATATTAAATGAAAATAAAAAATAATCAAAAAAGAAACCTAAGTTAACATGCGGCACAACAATGAGATGAAACAAAAAAAACAGTAGGTATCAGACACAAACAGAAAAACAACAAAGCACATAACTATGACACACTCGTGTTCCTGAACCCTGTGTGTCTACATGATGATGGGAACAGATTCCAGTTCTCAAAACGTCGTTATACTGTCTGGAAAACTACTGTGTTTGGTTTTGTCTCATTGTTGTGTCATTTGTTGTTTTTCTATTTGTGTTTTTTCTATTTGTGTCTGATACCTACTGTTTTTTTGTTTCGTCTCATGGTTTTGTCGCATGTTAACTTGTGTTTCTTTTTTGATTTTTATTATTTTCATTTATTATCTGTTTGTTTCTGGTTTTATCTGACCTGATTTCATTTTCTGGAATTTTGTGTTGTACATGTATCCTGTAAACTAAAGCATACTCTGCTTATTCATGTTTTTCTATTTTTAGTTTTCCGTGACAGTCGTTTATTTCGCAATGGAGTATGTCCAAGAGACTAAATCCAGTCATGCACTTCCATTGTACAGTTCTTTCAAAGCTCATATAGATTTTTTTGTATTGAAACAAATGGGAGCAAATTAATTTAAAATATTAAAAAGCCTATTTCCGATTAATTTTTTTAAGAAGGTCTGTGAGTCGGTGATTTTACATTTAGCTGTGTAGTTGAGTAAAAAAAAAAATTATTTTTAATGGAATGAACTGGAACACACAAGCACTTACAAATAGCTTTACATCTATGTTTGTATGTGCTGATTATTATGTTAGACTTTTGGTTTAAAGGCCCAGAAATGTTCATAGTATTGTATTAATTTGTGTTAAAGGGGATTGATCCCTGTCAGTTAGGTTTCGTGGTTTTTCTTATAAATCATGGAATAGAAGCATTGTTTTACTTTTTTCATGCTGACAAGGCATAGTTTATTGTTTCATTCACTTTTTGGAATCCATATGGCAGTGTTTCTGTTAATTTTGTGGCCTATGTAGCCGCTCCCATAAATAAAGCAATTTTTCCTTTTAAGCTGTTTCCCGCTACAAAATAATGAGTATATCATGGTTCCAGGAATTACAGAAAATCAATTAAGTTTGTATGTATACCCTGTCGTGACAAAAATTTTGATACATCGACTGAAACAGAGGTTATCGAGAAGAAACAGATAAATCGAAGGTGGTAGGGATCAATACCCCTTAAATGTGTTGTTTTTACATCTGCACAAATTATAACTTTAATTTTTATTTACACTGGCATTTTATTGAGGTGGTGAAAAGGGCAAATGTGAATTATCAAAGAGCTGTTAATTTGTGTGTACTTTTTAAAATTAAATTTTGCATGACATTTGTCAATTTATTGCTTCATATTCAATAAGATGTTATTTGCTGTTATGTGTTGTTAATTTAGGTTTTCATGTAGTGGAATAAATATGAGATTGCTAAAAGCTTTCAATAGATGTGTTTGTTTCAGTTGAATTCAATTTTGGCAAGGCTTGAGGGAACTTGGTCCTGTGCAGTGAAAATTGTAAGTACTGTATATATTTTTGATAAGTATAGAAGCATCGCTAATGTTATTTTTTGTATGTATTACATGTTTATTACTTGGGTGGGTCTTCACGTTTTAACTACTTCCTACAGTGTCCTGAAACCCTTTCACTCATTTCACCCAGGGTCTGGCTGAAGTACTACCCCTCACATCTATTCTCTGTCCAGACAGTGCCAGAAGGGGCTGTGGTTGGCACAATGGCTAGCTAGAGCGTTTGCCTTCTGCCAATGCAATTTGGGTTTGATTCCTAGCAGGGTCGGTCACCAGATTTTTGCATATGGGAATTGTGCTGGATGATGTCGCTGGTTGGCAGACTTCCCGGAGATCGTCCATTTCCCCTGCCCCCTTCATTCCTGTGCTCTATCATACTCACATCAAGTCATCCCCACCAGCGGTAAAGACTAGATGTTAAGTGTTAACCAAAATCTTTTCAAGTCAATGTGCCAGAACTGTGTTGTCACTCATGACTGTGTCACATTTTGTGGGATTAGATCAATTGCCACAGTTATTAAATTATAAATTTCCATGGTATATTTATCTGAGCCAAATGACACAGTGGTAACAATACACTGGACTTAACATTTGGAGGATAAGATTTGGTTTTCCATTGTTTCTTGGAATCATCCGTGGTGAATAGTGAGATAGTTCTTTAAAAAATGTGTTGTTTGTTACCCATTACTGTTTATGTATTTAAGCCATTAATTTTATCTCTAATTACTTAGCTGTCAAAAAGACATTAAGGCTGTTCCAAGGCGTTTTCAGACCGACATGACAGTAATTTCAATTTGATAGGTCAAACGTGGCTCGCATACCTTCCATGAACACGTGGAACACAACACAGAACATGTGAACTTGCTATATTAGCCACCGCGCTTCAGAATATCTCACACTCGCCTCGGGGCGCTGTTGAAGGGAGGGTCTACGCTGCTCTCCCCTCCAAGCGATGACATCGCTCAGCGTATTGGAACAGCAGTGGTGATAAACTTTGGTACTACGTAGTCCCTGCTGTCTGTCCTCAGCTGTCACATGGCGAGAGTGAGGGTGGGAGGGTTCGGTCCTTGAAGGGAGGAATGGAGGAAACTCGTCAGACCAATTTGCACAAAGTCTGGCGTGAGCGTTTTGGTTTTGAAGCTTGCAGGGGTTAGGACATGGGGGTGGGTATGTCGTGAGGGGTGAGTCGCTCTTTGACAGTACATTTCTTCCAACAACTTTACCAATAATTGTACAGAACTCCTGTAAAATTTTACGTGAAATAAGAAATAAATTTTCTCAATCGGTGTTGTATCGTAGACAAAGTGGTCACATGACCAGATTTTGATGTACTACAACGGGTGACTATTTTTTATCAATCAAAAAGAATGATATCTACCAGATCACGAATTACACACCATGTTAAAATTCAAAATACATTCACATTTATTAAAGTGGTAAGGAATAAGTAGTAATTTCTACTGTTCGCAGGAACTGATGTTAATTACAGTGTTGTAAACTATTAATCACGGTTTACAGATATTACCTTAAAAATTATTTCTTTTTCACTTATGATTTCCTCATTGGCGCTTGCTTAGTAAATGCAGATTTCAATTTAGTTATTACTACACAGAAGTGTTGTAACAAACGCTAAACAAGTGATCGGCAGAGCCCGGAAAAATTTGCGGGTTCACTGACCAGTAGGCTAGCCTCCAAGAATGTATGTTTTCTCAAGCAGACAGCAGCTGCTCATTAGCTGCTCGCTTCTACGGTAAAATGGGCAAGTGATTAGTTACATTTTTTTGGGCTCAACCATATTCAGCAGGTGTCAACAAAAAAGTCAAGGGCCAATTGCGAAAGTGACACGAACATGTAGTTGCTGGAATTCTAGCTTGTGTTGGAAAGAAAACGCGGATTTTTCAGGGCCCTAGTGATTGGCCCTGACATCCTAATTATAACATACAACTTACAATATTAGAAACTAACGAAAGTACTATTTCGTGCGCAGGAAATATTCATAAGTTCAGCTGGAGAGTGACTAAACACTCTCTCGTCGGGCTAACAACCTGTGATATTCCCATTGCACAAATTCTTCACATATTTAATTAATATTTCAAAGATGACGCAAAGAATATAATACTATTTTTAACAGGTAAACTTACAATTTTGTTGGAAGCGTCCACAGTTGACCCTTGCCTACATGTCAAAGCAATACGTAACAAATTGTTGACATTAGACACTATTGTGTTGTTTAAAATTCAGCAACCGATATCAATGAAGTATGCTCTCGGGTAGCAGTAGGCAAGTGGCAGGCGATTATTATGAACATATCTAATTACTTTTTTGATTCCATCCTATATCATACATCAGCTCTAACTGTAGTGAATTCGCTGTAGTGTACCAATAATTTTAGTTAAGTATTGTGATGTCACATGTGTGTAAGACTGGTAATTACTTGGTTATGAAATTATTGTCAACTTGTTTGATACAATCTCCTTTCAAACTTAAGGTCACATACTTTTATTCATATTATATGAGATATATGTCGTCAGGATGGTTACAAAGACGGATACACTCTTTGGGGAATATACCCTGTGCATGAAAATGATGTATATTCTTTTATAATGCAATTTATGACCTTCTGTAATACGTAAAGGAGGTAATCAATTTTACAATCGTGAAAATTGACTTGAGTGTTTTGTTTACTCAAAATAAAAAAATATATTGAAAACTGTTTAAATGATATCCTTAAACTTGTTTATGCTAACAGGATCTTTAACATGTAAAGAGACCAACCTTAAAACATTAACATAACAGAGCAGCTCTCTTTCATTGCTTAGAACTAGTTTTGCCGTGTGTTCGGTGAGTATTGTAGCATATGATATATATACATTTTAATAAGAGGTCCTCATAAACAAAAATAAATATTGCTGCAAATGCATAGCATGCTTAGTTCACGATTGAATAAAAAATAGCACAGTGAGATATGCGACAATGTCTGTTATGTAGACAAAACTGCTGTTTTCTGCTATCCGTATTATTTTGAGAGTGCAAGTCTTTGGAACAGATTCTTTGTAGATTGAAGTTACACTGAACATTACAGCAGTATGCGGTAAAATCTTCGTTTAATTTTTTTGTATTTAAATAGTGTCCGTAATATTGTGCAATGAAATGTTCAAAATTAATGTTTACAGTACATTTTTTAACTGCAAATCATATAAAAACGTACCTAATTTTTCATAAGGAATAACCCCTGAATTTTATCCCTATTAAGGAAACCAAAATTATATAATTATGTACGATGTAACGATTAAATGATCCTTTGCATCTGTAAGTCTAAACGTTACAAAAGTACAAATAGTACGTAATTCCGTAGTTAAATGTGCCTGAATTGTAACATTTAAGGAATTATAATTTTTAATCTGAAGCTATGTGAAGCTATGTGAAGCTAAGTGGTTTTTCAATAAAATTAAATGCTAGATATTTGGATTCTGAAAGTGGAACTAATGTCATGCTTTTATTTTGCAAGGAGCAAGAAACAAACGTCTTTGATTTCGCAATGGTTTAGTGCTCCAAAGAATGTTGTTTTAGTAAAATGGTGATTGCAGTACACATAACTTAGTTTTTTTTCACATATCATGTGTTTCATAGATTTCAGTATTCATTTGATGCCTTAAAATATACATGGTTCTGATTCAGAACTAGACAATGTTGTGCAGCTTCATATTAGAAGATCTTAATAACTTTCCTGATATTTAAAACGTTATTCAAACATACACCATAAGTTTTAAGCGAATTCTCATTTGTATGCTCGTTGCATCAAGCTCTTAAATTTAAGAAATGTTATTACAAAATGTGTTTTATAAGGACTATGTTCAATTAAAGCAGTGTTTGAAATTCCTGTAATATATTAATAATGACAATCATTTATTCTTTCACTGTGCTAAGTTATCCAGATTCACTTCCTCGTTTTCGTAGAGATGTTGAACACTCTTAGATACTTTGTTACGAACCATGCAGTGCGAAGCATTGCTGGTTCCAACATCCAAAATGGAACTGTAACCAGGCCACTCGGCCAGTAATTAATAATATTCAACATGTAGTTGCTACAAGCGTCAAGGATAACCTCCCCAACTCCGACAGCGACACTAATTGCCATACAGGACAAAATACAGGCCCGTAGCCAGGTGGGGGCCAAGTCGGGCTACGCCTGACCTGGGTTAGTTTTTGCCCGACCTATCATAGTAAGATAGACCTATACACTTCTGCAGAAATAGCTGATACACAGGCAAACTAGCCCCTCCTAGGCAATGGTTCGGCCGATCTGAAATAATTTTCTAGCTACGGGCTTGGCACAATATAGGGATGTGTCCTTGTATGTCTGCAAGCCAACGCTACCTGGGACACATCACCTTCAAGATGCACCACGACGTCCACCTACGACGTGCCGTACGCCGTGTCCGATCTAGCACATCAACCTCGACAATATTAAAGGTGGGACTGTTGTTGTAACTAATTAAGTGGCTCATAAATAATCTTTTAAACAAAACTCTTTAACTTAAATATCTATTCAAGCCTCCCTCCGCCAGTAACCTTCTTAAATGTAAATGTAGTTGTATAAATGGACGGCGTTATGCATAAACCAGCTATGCGCCAATCGATACTGTTAAGTAATACAGGTGAAAATGTTTTCAGTTTTAAAATTGCCTTAAAAAGTATTTTGGTCCTGTAGCGTGTTTCAAATATTTCTTTTACAAGACTAAAATAGGCCTACTTGTAAGAATTGTTCGAAGTTGAGAACCTTTCAATAAATTTTTATTTACAACTGATAATTGGCTCATGGCTGGTTGATGCATAACACCATCGAAATGTATTATAAACTAAAATATAGTTCCTAAAACCATATTGTGTGCATTTCAATATTATTTATAACAGGAACAATTCTTGTACTTTACACGAACAACCTCAAATTAATAATTTTATTCGAAAATCGTAACAAGTTGCATTATCTTCATTGTAGGTCTAATGTGGATGAGAATTTTTCTTTTCAATAATAAAGTGTACTGTACTTTGAGCATTGCATTTTAAAATACACATTAAATGGTAATGTCAAATCGGATAAATTACAAACAGAGTGTTTAATTTTACGATATTGGAATAATGTGTGTAAGCGTGTTTATTGTGCAAGGAAATTATTTTTATGGCATTTGTGTAAACCAAATGTCCCAGAATAACTTAAACAATTTGAAATACATTCCGTTACTTTGATTCTGAACATATTATGAGGCAAATTCAATTCAATTTCACAATTCTGATTTTACATTTGAAAATTTGATCAGTCCAAATTCATCTAAACAGTTATGTTTGGTCTTACATTGCTATTGACTGCAATTTTTAATATACAGTGAACCCTCGATAACTCAGACTAAAAGGGGGGAGAAGCTGTCCGAGTTACGATTTGTCCGTTTTATCGAGGGGTGTCCAGAGAGGTGGGGTAATCAGTCATTAATCACAAGAAATGCGAAGAAATTAGTACCTACGCTATTATTCCTACAAGCAAAAGAGGCTGCAATAAATACTGTTTTGTCGTAACTATCGTATCAAGTTACGGGAGGGCCACCATGCAGTGGAAAAATTAACGTAACGTGGAGGACTATAAAAGAATGTCAAACATTGTGGGCAGTCAGATCTTTATTTATTTTTTATGCTGCTACTTCTGGCTGATCCTTTTTTTTTATCTCTGTGCTAGAAGCTCACATAAAAGTTTTCGTCTGGCTGGCGACCCGCGACAGCCAATGTGCGTGCGTGTGAGAGAGATAAGTAATGATCGTTGGAGATAAGCTAGGGAGGTTGCGAGCGGAAGTAGTCAAGGTCAAGCGGTACAGTCTCGTGCAATACAAACGCCGCACGTGACCACGCGCATCTCACACAAGATGTTTACATTGAAAAATACCTTACGTCCGTATGTTACAGCATAGGGGCAGCAGCCAACTGCTAGCCTGATAGTTACTCTACCCTCCTTCAAAGTTACAAAGGTATAAAAATAATTTTCCTCTTATACATGAATAAAAATGGTACTGTAATTAACAATCCTTCTGGGTCACTGTACATTATGAGAAAATATTTTAACACTACTAATTTTAAAATTTAATTTTTTGTACATATGTAAATTGCATCACAGAACACATAATTTACAGCTGTATTCTTACACAAAATGTCATATTATAAAGCAATACAATTTTAATCATGTTCTGCATAGTTACCGTATTTACTCGCGTAATCGCCGCATATTTTTGATCAAATTTTAGGCTCAAAAAATGAGGTGCGGCCATTATAAGGGGTTTTCAAAAATTACCTTCTAATATTTTTTTTGGTGTAGAATATAACAAATGTACATTTTTTTCTATAGTTACTCGTTCATAACGTGAACATTTCTTCTAAAATAAAGAAAAAGATTTTGTCGGTGTATAGTAAAATGGAAAAATTAGGACTACAAAATCTTGTTAATCCATTCACGTGCGTCACTCAATGAAAAGCGTTTAAAATTATCCAGCATAAGACGTTTACATTTTACAGTTCATTACATGTACGCTATTATTTCCCGTGAAGTAGTTTATAAACAAATCCGATTCACGCTTAAAACGTTACAACTCTCCAGACGCCGTTACGTTATCAACAGAGCATCATCAACCAGCGAGCGTGACTCATCGTGTCCGGCTTGGGCATGGATGTTGTGTTGTTCTTTCACCACCCACATCGGCTGTTGAAAACGTTGTTAAAGGGGCGTAAAACCTTCTCACCAATTTTTCTACATCGCAATGCAAAGCAATGATTTTTAATTTTTCTTTTTAATGTCCGGGACAATTTGTTTTGCAACCCTGAATTCATTGTACATACCAGAACAAAATAATTTTCCGTTTATGTGTCAATATAACCAGTAGTTACCGTTGTTTCACAAGCACCACACTGAAATGTTTAATTACGACACACGTGCGTGCCTGGCTCGCTGGGCGAACAGGGAGGAAAGATAAAGAAGTAAGAGGTCGGCCTGCTGCGTTGCATCTTTGCTCACGCGTCACGCGCCTTGCTAGCAACATTTTACCACACGGAACTTGCCAGATATTTACTGTGGGATTAATAAAGGCTAAGTAGCGATGGACGACTACGTTATAAAGTTTAATACTGTTCTAAAATGTAATGTGATGAATTTAAATCCAGCAGAAACGATTTTTTATGTCTTTCAACCAAAAAATAATTAATTAAAAATTATTAAAATTTTTTAAAAATTCTGTCCGAGTTATCCGAAGTCCGGGACATCGAGGTCCGAGTTATCGAGGGTTCACTGTATATATATATATATATTTTTTTTTTGTGACAGTGAATTAAGGATGAATTATCAAAGCACATTACTAGAGTGGAATGTGAGATTATTTTTTTGTCAGAGCTTAACATCGAGGTCTTTAGCGCTGGTGAGGGATGACATGATGGTAATAGAGTAGAACATTACTACAGTGAGCACACACACTTTTGGTAAATAATAAACAAGCATCATTTAATGTACAATCAGCAGCTGGTTACACGTTTATTTCCACATAGCTTCGGTACTCTGACATATAATTTCTGGGTACGATTGGCGTACACACGTATTGTTATATTGGTATAGCAAAATATTGCCTTGATATAAAAAAATGATTTCTTGAATAAATAGTCTTTAAGAACAAACCATACGCCAATAACTACTTATCCATGTTTGTAACACAATTACCTACTTCGTCCATAATGTACTCCATATTTACAAGTTAAGAAGTGCCACAAAAATGTTCCAGTGTGATAAATGGCAAAATTTTAGCAATGACTACCTCTACAGCATTTCGCCGGCGAGAATTTTGTGAAAACTCCATAAAACACATCTGTGTAAACTGAACACACGCTGCAATAAACAAATTAAATTGTTTCCTTTCTGTACATTTAACCACATAAATTTGCTAAGATTGGTGACGTAAAAATATTCTTACTATTCCAGCACTTCATTGCACAACATTTAAGAGGTATATAATATGTAAAAACAAGAACTGTTCACACTAAACCACTATTAGACTACTTAGCAAAATTGAATCCACAAGCATTATTTGAAACTTATTGCAATTATCAGATATAACTGACAGTCCAATACTAAGAATACTTTAATCATTTTAGAAGATTTGTATCAATGAAAACGGCAGACAAAATATTACATGCATGCATGATGTGTCACTGTCTCGAGTTTCTTTTCAAAAGGATGAAGCTTGGTATAATAATTTTATAGTTACATTTTCTCCACTTATAACAATGCGTGGGTTTGTGTGTTTGAGCCGTACAGTGTTCGCATCGGGTTAAGAATAACAATACCTTTTATTTTGTGAAGTTATAATAAAGTTTTTCTGTAGCATATACTTTTCCTTAAATATATTTGGATTAGTTGCCGTTATTACATAGAAGAGCAGTACTGCAAGTCGAAATATTATTTTACAGGCCGCATTGATTTCAAATATTTGCTTCTATAAGCCAATGTAATTGTACTGTGCATTATAAAATCTTCTCTTAGAAAATAGCAACAGCTCATCAATTTTACAAAACTAATATATATTTAACTTACTTAGTTTACGTATACATAACAGTACTGGTAAAATAGACATATAATGTAGAAGTTTCCATGTATTTATTGGTACATAAAATTATCGTACTTTTTAACATTTTAATTATCTTATGCAAATATTTAACAAATTTTTAAGAAATAAAAAAAATAGTACGTCGAAAAATTGAAAAGAAATTAATACCTTTATTTAAGTTAACCGTGCACTCTAACCACTTTGCTGCAAATACTTGCAGGCTATACTAAGGTTAATTCTACTACATGTTAGGAAGCTGATGGGTTTTCTCCATGAGTTTGGCATGGGACAAGCCCTGTCACCAGATGCACTCTTATCGCTAAGGGGGCTAGAAAATACGAGGCAATATTAAAATTAAATTTATCTAGGATATGCAAAATGAAAAATCTTTATGTTTAATTTTTCTGATAGTTGAAGATTACTTATTTTTCCTTTTAAATTTTATTTGCAAAATAATCTACTCACATTTTTAAACTATTCAAACATTTGAAATTATGTAAACCATTCTCTGATTGGTCAGTGTAGCCCCTTTCCAGTTACAGCGAACCTAGTGGACGAATTCGTCCACTACAAACTAATAACATTAAGCTATTTTCCTAACCAGTAGTGGAATTCACTTTAGCTATACTTAGCTTGTAAATAAATAAAATTATCATAAGCATATTTCTTCAAATGTGACATTGGTTTCAGATGTAATTCACTTCGCAAAATATTATTCATATATGATACATTTATATTTATTTGAAACGTTACAGTTTTCTGTGAAGGTGATTGTCGCAGGAAGAAAAAAAAGTATAAATAATCTATAATATGTATCTTTAATTCAAATATTACAATTCCCCCTGTGTTTGTAATGATCGGCGCAAAATATAACACATGAGAAATATTTGTACAACTAAAAAAAATATTAAGCACAACGCCCTAATTTACGGAATAGAACAGTTATTCCACTTTCCACCATCACAGAGCTGTAGCTATTCATTTCCCCACAATTGCAACGATGACCTGTCTTACGCTGTTACATACAAATGTGTTCGGAATAATAGGTTATGCCCAATAAACAATATACATGTGTATCCACAGACCATTTATTTTTAACGAAGAACTTATTAAACTTTTTTTTTTACCTGAATCACATGTAAAGTATAGGCTAATAGTAGTAGCAGTGTTTGTTCTGTTACATTGCTGTACTGCAGAGGTAATAGAAGCCCCGAACTTCCTCGAACAACCGCCACCATAACGACATTATAGAAAACGCCTTTCGTTCACATGACACTATGTGCCGGACGATCGAAAAAATTTGACATCACCGTGTATCCATGAATTTGTATTTGAATTTATTTACAATATACAGTGAACCCTCGATAACTCGGACCTCGATGTCCCGGACTTCGGATAACTCGGACAGAATTAAAAAAAAAATTAATTTTAATTAAATTATTTCTGGGTCAAAATCATAAGAAAATTGTGTCTGCCTAATTTAAATCCATCACGTTTTATTTAAAAACTACGTAGCCTTTAATATTCCCCCCTTAAAATATCTGGCAAGTTCCGTGTGGTTAAATGTTGTTAGCGAGGCGTGCGAGTAGAGATGCAACTCAGCAAGCGTGCGAGTAGAGATGCAACTCAGCAAGCGTGCGAGTAGAGATCCAACTCAGCAAGCGTGCGAGTAGAGATGCAACTCAGTAGGCCGACCTCCCTTCTTTATCTTTCCTCCCTCTTTGCCGCTCGAGCAAGACACGCACGTGCTTCATAAATAAACACTACAGTATGATGCTGGTGGATTGGACGGTAACTACAGGTCACAATGACACCTAAAGGGAAATTAATTTTGTTCCGGTGTGTGCGATAAATTCAAGATTGAAAAACAATTTGTTCTGGACATTAATAAAAATTAAAATCCATTGGTTTGTATTGCAATGTAGGCAAAGTGGTGAGAGGGTTTTACGGCCCTTTAACGACATCTTACAAGCCGATGAGGGTGAAGTGAGGTGAAAGAACAACACAACATCCATGCCCGAGCAAGGATTTGAACCCAGGGCCTCTCGCAATGTGAACTGGCGCCTAATCCACTACACTAGAGGCTGGCGCGGTATCGAAAAAAAAAAACAGAGCTTAATAAATTATTAAAAAAAGGGAAGGGGGAGCAGAAAGAGGCATTTGCCCCGGGCCGCACATTCTAGAGGGCCTCGTTTTGAAAAAGTTAAATTATTAAATTGAATGGGCTTTTATTGAGTTCCCGTAATGTTGATGGTATCTTTGAAATTAATTTTAAGTGTAAAGTGTGTGTAAAGATGTCACTGATCTATGACGACGCAATAAGTATGAAGGGAGGCCTACATGCGCACATTATCACTTCAACCACGGCCGTTGACTTCAACTAAACAAAAAAAAAAAAAAAAAAGGAGGAAATGTAGACTGAGATTTACGTTGTTCCTGGCCTCGTATTCTAGCAAAGAGGCCCTGGAAAAAAAAATTCTCGTAGAAAACAAGCAGCTGTCTGCAGACATTGTGACATGCTGATGTTGAGCAATTTTTAACGTAAACATATCGTGAGTTGCATGTGGTCACGTGCAGTGTTTTACTACTGTTGAGACTGTACCGGTTGACCTTGACTACTTCGCTCACGCTCTACCACCCTAGCTTATCTCTGTCACACACACACGCACAGACTGTCGCCAGCCAAACGAGAGAAGGGGGTGAGAACTTTTATGTGGTAGAAGGGTGCCTTGATGCCAGCTTCTAGCACAGATAAAAAAAGATCAGCCAGAAGTAGCATAAAAAATAAATAAAAAATATCTGCCCGCCCAGGTTGTTTGACATTCTTTAATACTTCTCCACGTTACAGTGGTAATTTCCCCACGACCTCCTCCTGTAAATTGATACGTACAAAGCGGTATATATTGCCGCCTCTTTTGCTTGTAGAAATGATAGCGTACTGATTTCCTCATGTTTCTTGTGATTAATGACTGTTTACCTCTCCTCCCCGGACGCCCCTCGATAACACGGACAAATCATAACTCGGACAGCTTCTCCCCCCTTTTAGTCTGAGTTATCGAGGGTTCACTGTATATGTAGAACTGTAGACATAGACCACTACAGGGCAATTTTGTTCCTGAAATCCACAAGTGAGATAATGGAGAACAATAAACGAAGGCAACGAATGCAATTGTGGTGTCCTCAGTTTTTCATAGTGCTTTTCATGTGCTCATTCAATTCGGATATATATTTGGATATTTTGTTCATATGGGTCTATGTAGCAGTCTAGCCTTTTTTTTTTATTTATTTATCTGTCTTCCTCTATCTCACTGATTTCTGGGACGAAATTGCACTGCAATGGCGTATGTCTGCAATTATATACAATTTCGTCTCGATGCCTGTAACGACAAACTCAAAATAATAACTCGGGTATTGAGATGAGTTTGTTCCCGCGACATGTACAAATGCATGCTTAAAATCTCCTACAAGTGTATAGGCATTTGGAAACTGAAATACGAAAGGCTGTCATTATGCCCTGGAGGGGCTTCCCGAGAAATGACTTAAGCTCATCCTCCGAGCAAATCTTAATTTTTTAGTTCTTTAATTATTGCTAAACTTGAGACCAACAACGTACAGTTTACCTCACAATGAATTGCCGGGCATCAATGATTGATTATAGAATTTGTATTTACAGACACCAGTTTGGAATAAAAAATCTCAGCTAATGAGATACACCTATATGACAAACTTATTGAGTTCCATATCGGAGCTGATGTTCATTTCCAAATACGTATTACTCTCCTGTTCACTCAAAATCAGAAGAAGTTAATAGTCACAAATTTATTAAGTAATTCCGTTTATTTAGACTGTGGAAATAACACTCAGCAAGTTAGGGAATTCACTGCTAATTTTTGTAAAATAGATCATAACATAACAGCAAGAAATGATTTTTGAAAAATTCATAAAAAAAATTGACACGGACAGCCCTTACAGTACTCAAAATAATTGACTGTCATGCTTGTTTATAAACCCTGACACTAGTTAGTAGAAAAGTGTCACTAAATTATATAAAAATATTTAGTTCTCTATAGATAACTAGGAACGCCCTAATATGAAATGCAGTGAAACCAAGTTAACACCTTATAAAATTCAACACTTTTCTTTATTGAACACTGTAATTTTTAAAAGTTAATAGTTATATAAGTTATGTGTGTAAACTTATTAGGTAAGATGTCTAGCCGAGCATATTAAATGATATAACATTGATCACAAATTCAATAAACAATACTGTATTACTGGTACAGCACATAACAGTTATGCTAGGGGAAATACTAGAAACTGGTGCACTAAGCGAACTCTTGTTCCTTTTGATACTCGCTGCTATAAACTACAGTGTTAAATGTACAATTTCATGTGAAGAAAATATTTAATAGTATGTGTTGCAAAAAAATCTCTAACCCATCATTTCCGTTTTGCATAACCGTGTTTAAATGTTAAACAATCTTCACTTAACATTTCATTTATATATAGTTCATACACTGTAAACCAAATTAGCTTTTGCTCACATAGTTATTAGAGCTAATAGTTGTAACAATTATATTTCATTGTTAAATTTTATAACAACTATTTGTAAGGTTTATTCATCATGTCGGAGTAGTAGGTACTTCTTATCTCGGAGCCCAGAATAGTCTGTACTTTTCGTTCTGCCATCTTTTATGTTCTCTCATTTTCATTTTCATCGCTTGGTAATGATGTCAAAATGATAATGTTCTGGGTTTGGTCGTTAATGAAAAATGAACAGTAAAATACCTACTTCCTAACATCTTTGATATTTCTCATAGCGATTTTTTTTTATTGTGTTACTTAAAAAATTCCAACTGTCTCATCGGTGTCTTGTCATTGTAAATGTTTTATTATAATTCCCAAAATTGACATTACTAAGTACTGTGTATGCACACTTTTGCAAGCTGAAATTCGAAGCACTAAATTTGTACATACATAATGAGATGAAATATTACAGAAGGTGTATCGCTACTGAACACTAATATTTTACGAATGAGCGTACATTTTAATTTTCCAACACCGTAGTATGTCAACAAAACATAGCAAATTTAGTGAATTGTTTTCTATTGCAAAAAAAAAAATGAAAGATTGATTATTAAATGTACATATTAAATATGGATATTTTTCAGTTATCAGTTAAGCCTAAATTATATCTGTCGCCGAGACTTTGCTATATCGAAAAAAGTTGATTAAACACGCGTTAGTTTTCAATATCACTGTTAACTACACCAACTGTACCCACAAACACCGCATCTAACAAAAAAAACCCCGCGAAATCCACTACACCGCATCTACCAAAAAACCAGTGAAAATTCAAGTATCAAGCGAGCCACCATACCTTACAAAACCGCCCACGTTGTTGCAGCGAACTCTGTGAGGAGCGACACATAACTGGTAGCTTATCGCTGTATCTCGACGTGTCTCAGCGGATTCTCGCCACGTCGTCGACGGGGATTTGCACATGTTACTTCAGTCACCAACCACAAAGTGTAGACTGCTTGCATTGCTATAAACTTGGTGTTTGTGTAATCAGGAAGAATGGCGCTATTTTAATGCAAACCGTTTGCATCTAAAGTGGTTATTCACTGGTTTGAGTGTTAGGAAATGAACTGATGCAGCCACATGACTGTGCTGGGAGAAATAGGGCTGATGACTGTTAGATGGAAAGATATAAAGATGCAAGGAAGGCAGAATATAGTACAGATAGTATCTCAGCAAATAGCATTTTTAGCGCCATAATCCGTCCCCACAACCTATGGTAGTTGTGTTCACAATGCTTGTGTTCAGGCTCTTTAGGGCCTCGCTCTTTAGTTTTGCAGTGGTCTTGAAAATATATTTTTAATGCAAAGTAATGCATATATCAAAAATTAATTCTTACAGTTTTAACACTTATATATCATCGTTTGTGTCTGAATTTTTCTGTTGCTCTACAAAAAATGGATTTTTAAATTTTTGCCCCTGAAATATCACAGATTTTGTTGTCAAAATAAACCAAAATAAACCAAAATGAAGCAACATAATTTATTGTGTGCAAATGGTACATTATTTAAAAAAATGCTCTGCGGGAAATTGTGTATTGTATGACTGTACAGTGTCACAATTTTTTCAAATCATTTGGTTATAAAATATTTGAGTTATTTGCAGTTGTTTGAAGTAAATCAAAGACCATGCATGGTCTTAATAATACCCTCTTATTTACACTTATTTACATGGAGCAGAGTTGAACAACAGTAAAAGGTTCTAATCGTATTTGAAAGGAACTGGGATGGTTCCTTAACCTAGACCATGGCAGTCATCTCCTAGTTCCTGTACTTGTGCAAAGTTTTGTGTGATCGTCTCTAGTGACAACACTGTTTGCAAGACATAAAACTCACTTAAATATATGGTGTATGTACACAGGAAGTACATGACTGATAAATAAAACTAAGGTGTTATAAATAACTGACACCATGCCAGCCCTGAGGTCATTAGAAAAATATACGTACTTATGCAGGGTGTATACAGATCACGAAAGTCACAAAAAGTAACATAATTTTCACTTAGGTCACGAAAGTATCGGAACAGTACCAAAATATATATTAAGGTCCCGAAAAAAAAATGTTCTGATTAATTTTTTTTATCTGTCATGCTCTTTTGCCCACGTACGACTGCATCAGTATACGCAACCTGAAAACCTATGCAGGCGATGTAATTGAGACAGTATAATCAATAGCGTGTGAGGTAGTCTACCACCAGTAGTACAGAATCATATAAAAAGGGGAATGTTGATGTTGACAATTTTACCACTGGTAGATATTTGTAACAGTTTTTATTTCAAACATTACATAGACTATACAAAATCTTTTGTGCAGTCTAGTAATTCGCAGGAAAATCTGAATGGAACAAGTTGATCTGCAGAGAATTTATTTGGCTTCTTTTGGATGCGACAACTGAGAATAAGGGTTAGATATTGATGTTTTGGATGTTAGTAAATTATAGCGCCAAGTGTAAAAATAAGTGTTTTGACAATACCGTGTTATGTGAAGAATGAAGGTTAATAAATTTACAATGTAAGAAAATAAGTATTGGTGAAGTTACTATAGTTTTTATTTAAGACATCCCTTGATTACAGCCAGCAATTAACATTTTTTATGGACAAAATTATTAAATTTTGTACCTTTCCTTCCTAATATACTGTTTTTAGAATTACAGTTATTAGTCAAAGATATGTACAGTGAACCCTCGATAACTCGGACCTCGTTGTCCCGGACTTCGGATAACTCGGACAGAATTTTTAAAAAATTTTTATAATTTTTAATTTATTATTTTTTGGTTAAAAGACATAACAAATCGTTTCTGATGGATTTAAATTCATCATATTATATTTTAGAACAGTATTAAACTTTATAATGAAGTCGTCCATCGCAACTTAGCCTTTAATAATCCCACAGTAAATATCTGGCAAGTTCCGTGTGGTAAAAAGTTGCTAGCGAGGCGCGCGACGCATGAGTAAAGATGCAACGTAGCAGGCCAACCTCTCACTTCTTTATCTTTCCTCCCTCTTCGCCCGGCGAGCCTGGCACGCACGTGTGTCGTAAACAAACATTTCAGTATGGTGCTTGTGAAATGACGGTAACTACGGGTTATAAGGACATATAAACGGAAAATTATTTTGTTCTGGTATGTGCAATGAATTCAGGGTTGCAAAACAAATTGTCCCGGACATTAAAAAGAAAAATTTAAAATCATTGCTTTGCATTGTGACGTAGAAAAAATTGGTGAGAAGGTTTTACGCCCTTGTAACAACAATGTTTTCAAGAGCAGATGTGGGTGGTGAAAGAACAACACAACATCCATGCCCAAGCCGGACACGATGAGTCACGCTCGCTGGTTGATGATGCTCTGTTGATAATGTAACGGTGTCTGGAGAGTTGTAACGTTTGAAGCGTGAATCGGATGTGTTTATAAACTACTTCACGGAAAATAATAGCGTACATGTAATGGTCCGTAAAATGTAAACGTCTTATGCGGGATAATTTTAAGCGATTTTCATTGAGTGACGCACGTGAATGGATTAACAAGATTTTGTAGTCTTAATTTTTCCATTTTACTATACACCAACAAAATCTTTTTCTTTATTTTAGAAGAAATGTTCACGTTATGAATGAGTAAATATAGAAAAAAATGTACTTTTGTTATATTCTACACAAAAAAAATTTGAAGGTAATTTTTTGAAAACCCCTTAAAATGATCGCACCTCATTTTTTGGGCCTAAAATTTGGTCAAAAATATGCGGTGATTATGCGAGTAAATACGGTAACTCTGTAGAACATGATTAAAATTTTGTTGCTTTATAATATGACAATTTGTGTAAGAATACAGCTGTAAATTATGTGTTCTATGATGCAATTTACATACATAAAATTAAATTTTAAAATTAGTAGTGTTAAAATATGTTCACATAATGTACAGTGACCCAGAAGGATTGTTAATTACAGTACCGTTTTTATTCATGTATACGAGGAAAATTATTTGTATACCTTTGTAACTTTGAAGGAGGGTAGAGTAACTATCAGGCTAGCAGCTGGCTGCTGCCCCTACGCTGTGACATACATACATTTTTCAATGTAAACATCTTGTGTGAGATGCGTGTGGTCACGTGCGGCGTTTGTATTGCATGCGACTGTACCGGTTGACCTCGACTACTTCCGCTCGCAACCTCCCTAGCTTATCTACAACGATCATTTCTTATCTCTCTCACACGTGCACGGCGTGCATGCACATTGGCTGTCGCCAGACAGACGAAAACTTTTATGTGATAGAAGGGTGCCTGTGCCAATCGGCCAGAAGTAGCAGCATAAAAAATTAATAAAGATCTGACTGCTCACATTGTTTGACATTCTTTTATAGTCCTCCACGTTAGTTAATTTTCCCACTGCATGGTGGCCCTCCCGTAACTTTATACGATAACTTAGTTACGTACAAAACAGTATTTATTGCAGCCTCTTTTGCTTGTAGAAATAATAGCGTTTTGATTTCTTCGCATTTCTTGTGATTGACTGATTACCTCGCCTCTCCGGACTCCCCTCGATAACACGGACAAATCGTAACTCGGACAGCTTCTCCCCCCTTTTAGTCCGAGTTATCGAGGGTTCACTGTATTTGAGTACATAGTGGTGGAAGTGTTTTTCATTTTGGTGAAGGTGTAAACATTTTGTTATATTTATGTTGGGGGCTTAGAGTCTGCGCTATGGCATGCATTTATTGAACATTTTATTAATAACTGTTACTATTATCATCAGAATAATTTCCATCTCGAGGCATTGTTGCACAAATAAAAAATGACTGTGAAATGCAACTTCCAGAATCAGTGGTACAATTTACCATGTATTGCTGGATAAAAGTGGGCATTATGGCTAAGTCCTGTTGAACGTTCACAGTTCAATGCATTATGTACATTGTGTAAAAATTAATTTGATATTGTTCACGGGGTTGCCTATTGTATTAAAACGTGAGTAAGAAAGCGTCATGCCGAGTGGGTTTCTGGTTCGTGTACAGACAAGCAAACTTAATTGATTTTCTAAGGACAGTTGGATTTTGAACTCTAATGTTGAAATGTTCCATTAGTCTTTTGTTCAAGCACATCATCAGCAACTGTCACTGAACCACTGTCAGTGATAGTTCTGGTCAAACTAGTGATGGTATTAAAAATACATCCCACAACTTGGTTTTGAGTGGTTATGTCTTAAGGCTCTATAGAAGTTGGCTAGCGTCGCATAGGGTCTGCGTAGCAGCATACTTGGGAGGCAAACTTAGGTACTTATTCAACTGAATAATGTTTTCCGGCCTCCGGGGGTCATGCCAGGGGGTCTTCCAGGTTGGAAGGGGGTAGGGAGGTTTAGGACAGAGGGTCCCGTGGCTTGTCCTGTGCCTGTAGGAGGGAAAGATTGGCTACCAGGCAAGAAGGAAAAAAAGCCGCAACACAGGTGGCAGCTTTAGACTCTAATATGCGGCTGTTTAGCATGTCTGTGTTGCACTTATGGAACATATCCTCGTATCAAACATGACTTTTTTAGTGTATTTTGTGTGGAGAATTATTACTAAATATGTAAGTGAACATTAAAGTTCGTCGCCTACCCAAGCCGCCGAGCAGTGTGCAGCTTTTCGTACGATAGATCACAGTAAAACTGTTCAACACTTGTGTGAATCATTCCCTCCCCCCCATATTTAAAGCTTAATTTTTGCAGCCGACAGTGATGAAAATGGGTGTTTTTACGATCCTTTTTTAGGTATGATAACCTTAAAGAAGAATTTTGAAACCAAAACTAAGCAAGTACTGTACCTTTATTTATGTTTAATATTATCGCATAAAATGATACGGTTAAGACTGAATATCTCGCACAGGCGAGCTATAGACGAGAAGATTGCACACCAGTTCTGTGACTTGCACTCAGAGGCTAGGATGGGGCGTGATGCGCATGCTCTGTCACCCTAAGAATTTCTGCCCTTCTAGGTCTCAGACGGGCAAAATATGCCAACCTGGATGCGCAAAATAAGTTCACGGAAACTAATTTAAAACGTTATACGTGAGCTTTTAGAGACATGTAGAACCTAATTCTTGCGTACATGTGGTCCGAAATAAAAAAGATTTATCTTCAAGTGTTTCATGATTTCTAGTGTATTATTAAGTCTGATAAAGTAATACATTTTGCATTTTTTTTTTCCGTTTATAGGTGCAATATGAATATTAGCCTTGGCGGAAAATACAACATAACTGTACATGTGAATAGTTCAAATCGCGTTTCAAACATTAAAGTAGGGAAACAAGTGCAAAACTCTGTGTTTATTTTGCAAAGAATGACAATGCAGGCATTGAAGTAATGCATGCAGAATGCTTATTCACGAATTTTTTGGTGGAACGTAATATTCCACTAAGTGTTTCAGATCACGCCAGTCCATTTTTCAGGTGTATGTTTCCAAAATTTGAGGTGGCTAAGAAATATGGCTGTGCTGGAACAAAATCTTTAGCCATTATGATGGAAATGGCTGCAGACGTTACAGAAATTATGGTAAGTGATTTACAAACCGTACCATTTTCTATAGCAACAGATGGTAGCAATGACTCTGACTCCAAATTCTGTCCCATTATCATAACATATTTTGATGAGGGTTTGAACGCTGTAGTTTCGAGACTGCTTTCTTTACCTGTATTACAAGGAGATTCTACAGGTAGAAATATCGGTAATCTAGTTGTCTCAGAACTGGAGTGTTTCAAATTGCCTTTGAGGCATCTGCTGGCATTCTCTGCTGATAATGCACCTGTAACATTGGGAAACAAAAATGGTGTAACAGCTGTTTTAAGAGAGAAACAAGATATGCCTGTAATGATGGGTTGTCCTGGCCATTTAATTAATTCTGCAACAGAGAAAGCAAGTGCTACACTGCTATGTAACATTCATGACATCCTGATTGATGTGTATTAATATTTGGAAAAGAGTGCCAAAGGAAATGAAAAACTACAAAAATTTCCAGATTTGCCCTCTAAAGATGCAAGGTAGATACTCAAGCACATATGAACCAGATGGTTGTCAGTTGGGAAAAGCCTCTGGCTTTGTTGAACAGTGGGCTCCATTGCTTAGCTTTTTCAAAGATGAGATCACTATAGACAAGCAGAATAAAGCACTCGTGAGTTTCAGAATTCCCAAGAATAATAACTTTGGTTGTGTGCACAGCACCCCTGCAACATACACATGTTGTGTTCCAGCATCAGTAGCCTCGTCTTCACTAGCTTGTTCTTCAGCTGCTTCATCATTAGTAGGTTTTTCCAGCAAAACAGTTAGTGAGTTTGGTGCTTAGAAGTCTGTCTGTGACCAGGTGAATAAGAAGTCAGTATGCCGACCTACTATAGGTACTGCTTCTGTAAAGAGATGTACAGAAGGTGAGCCAGTTAGGGCTATGTCAAATAGGCCTACAGTTAAAAAGAAAAAGTTGGACACTTAAGTTGTACTTAAGAAAAGTGTTGCTTCCCCAAGTATTGCAAAAATTAGCTTAAAACACATGAACACAAATCTTTCACGAGAAGAAAAATTGTTTGTTTTCCTATCCTTGCCTTTAAACAAAGATCTATGTTTGTTTTTGCTCCATGTTGCACACTTTACTCTATTTGCTCTATGATGTCTCAGTATTGCAATCTTAATGATAATAGCTAAAGGATGTTTCGTGCATTGAGTTCATTACCTGGGCGTATAATAATGAGTACTCTGAGATGTAGAAGAACAGTTGAAGCCAATATTTGACTAAACCCTTTTATTACGTTAACTACACCTTGGCGTCTGTTTTGCCTGTGTCAGCACACACTATTTAATGAGCCCAAAGCCAAGTCGACTGGAAACTCAACCAGGGATGGATCGTTGGCCTAGCTGTGCTCTCCTGGCCACCGGAGCGGGCTGCCCCTCGACGTCGTTGACGAGCCTCCGATTCGATATCAGCGACTGCCAGTGCCTTGTCGCTCCTTGTGGCGGCTCCCCCTCGCGCATCCTTTTTGCAAGCCTATATAGTCGGGGCCCAAAATGTTGTTAAAACCTCTTCCCGTAGCTTGATCCGCCCTCAGCTGCGTTCCTGGCTTTGTTACTCTCATAACGTCACCTTCTTTGTCAATTTAAGCGGGCATCCTTGTCTGCCCCTGGGATGCTGCGTCCAACGTAGACAGAAGCCTGGGTCATGGACAGTCTGTGCGGATTAAGGTCTTGCGTCCGTCCCTTGTGTTGAGTGATCAGAGTAGACTGTATCGCCAGTAGCAGTGACATTTCTCAAGACAGTCATTTTCTGCCAACTGCGTTTGTATTTGCGACGACAAGTTGTTGACTTTGGGTGAAAATCTCAAGATAGTTACATGGCCCACATTTTTTCTTTTTACACTTTAACATTAGTTAGGTACTTATTTGTGTATATTTACATTTCTACATTGGCCCACTGTTCGCTAATTTACACTTGCTACTACTTTTAATTTTAACATCAGGTTCGTGTGTGCTTCATGTTACAAAGGGTAGTTGGCTTATAGGGTCGGTGCTTTATTACCCCCCTTTTAACTTTTTTAATTTCTTAAAATTTAAGCTGCCGCCCTACTTGGGATGTGGGTGTTGGGGAGGGTTGTTTGATGCACCTGATGGCAACAGTCTGCATATTCTACCAGTTATCCTATACTACAGTTTATCAATGTTATCTTAGAATTATGTAGGAAGTTTCCAATATACAAATATAATTTTTCTCAACTTTACAGCTACACTCTACACACCAATTAACATATTTATAATTTAGGTACCCTTTTCTTTAGACAACACATTCATTCACTGGTTAGCCGTAATTTTTTCTTAATTGCGTCGGTTTTGAATGTCACTTTTTTTCTTCTAAGAAGGGAGTTGCTGATTAACACTAATTGACTCTAGTGTTCCGTGAGGGAAGAACGTATTATAGTCCTCCTGAGACCTTATTCCAGAGGACTTTAAGTTATTTGTACTAACGCGTATCCACTTGATTATAACATGAAAGAAGAAAAAATGTATATTCTCAGAGGTATGACACAATAGTACCCTCATATTAATCCCAACAACAGCGTTTGTAATGTTTTGTAATGACCTGACTTTTTTATGAAGTTTCTGTGCACAGAAATGTACCTAGGTACCTGGCAAGATACTTCCTTCTCGCCTCCCAGCCGGCTACTTAGGGCGTCGTATGCTAGCTTGCTGGAACGTTGTACCTGGCCCCATGCATGTTTTTGCACGGGTTTTACTGGAGGTGTTATTATTCTAGGCAGATCTATTAGACTGAATTAATTGTAGAATATGTGTAATTTCGTCAACTTTGTGTATATTGTGATGATTGCAGTTGATATATTTATTATTATGCCACTACTGAAATAAGAAGATTATTTGTGGTGCTTGTAACTGTATATTATATGTTAGAGGAATGCTTTGCTCATATACACTGTTCGAATCTGCCTCCAGTACAGCCCTGCATGTGTGCAAAAAGATGCATCTATTTGTGTTAGGACCACAGACCACATGGTACAGTACAGAAACCACGTTCTGGTTGCTTCCATCGCTACTCCCTGATATTAGGACATGTTAAAACACAATTGTACACTCTTTTAATTTTCAGTGATGTTGGCTAATTTTACACTTTTACATTAACTACATATAATTTTTCTCTACCTACTTTTCCACACTGTATTTATATTGTTGACTGGCTTAGAACTTTAGCTGCCTTGTAGGGTCCGCAGTATTTGAATGT
Source organism: Medauroidea extradentata (assembly GCA_003012365.1). NCBI lineage: Eukaryota > Metazoa > Arthropoda > Insecta > Phasmatodea > Phasmatidae > Medauroidea > Medauroidea extradentata. Next base: position 12,910 of record PNEQ01020560.1, on the reverse strand, counting down.
CAAGAATTTTTGCCTCGCGCAGCTACGAACCCAAACCCAGTCACTTGCCTTTATTATATTTTCAGAGAAATTTTTGTTGAAGTTTAATTTTTGTTTTACTTGGCATCGCACTAAATTCAATTTAGCCTGGTTCCTAGTGTTCTTAAGGGGGATTATTCCCTAAATAAATAATGTTAAAATAAACTTGAAATTATTTATTTTGTAGTAGACGTAAATGACAATTATTGGAGAAACATATTTTTTTTTAGAAAAAAATTTTTAATATATGTTTTGACACTTTTAAACGAACTTTGCATGCTAATTTTGCAGCCATTACAGCAAGAATCAGAATAAAAATTTTTACTAATTACTGCATTCACTTGCTAGATTAAAGTACGAAAAAGTGCGTGTCACATTCGGTTTTTAAAAACAGTTGTTTGAAACAGATTACTGATGCATTTTACATGCTAATATAAATGCATTTTTTCATAATTTTTTGTTATGTAATTTCAGTAGCAAATTTAGACACTATAACCAACGATTTGAAACAAAAATACTACTCCGTATCATACTGTTGCATTTAAATGAATTTTATAAGCAATAATATTGCAGTTTGTTAAACTAGTTCACGAAATTTAGACATAAAATCAAATGTATGTAACGATATGTTAGGTTGACTACAAGTCCCCTGTGAAGTGCTTTCATCTGGCGAGAAAGACAAGAAATGTTTGAACTGTACGAAAGCATGTCCCCCCATTCCTTCCACGACTTTCGGACAGGACCTGTGTCACGTACAGTTGGTAGAAGAGCGGGGAGGTAGGGCGCGAGACTGCAGCACCAAGAGCGTGGGAATAAAAATTCTTGCAGCGACTGGCTGACACTGTTGCCATATCTTTCGAAGGTTGTCACGAGAACAGTACGGCCCATATGCCTGCCAGCCGTGTAGGCAGGCCGCTGAGAATGTGAGTTGTTTAATGCTTTCCTCTCTAAGGTCTCTATTATTTACATTCATTTATTTACAACATATTTTACTGCTAAAGTAATATTTTTTAACGATATTTTTAAAGAACTTTTAAAAAGATTAACAACAGTTAATCAGACGAAACAACAAAGCAGGAGCGTGGCATCCTGTTTGTTCTTTAATAATGATATTAGTTTACCAGGAAGAAATTTATATATGTAATATATTTAATAAAAGTATATAATATATCACTTTTACGCAATCCGTAATGAAAAGCAAAAATTAAATCATTCATTACTTTTCGAAACACATTTATGTTTCTTTTATTTTTCGTTTACTGAGGAAATTAAACAGTAGCGTAGTTCCTAAACTGAACACAAGCTGTGTTGCTAAGAGGAGTTCAAATACCTACATCTACTTGAAATTCCCGCTAACCTAAATTACAAATTGGTAAGTTCGTACACTGCTAAAACGTAAAGTGGTCCAAGTACAAGCATACTTATCACGCTTGAGTAACATTTGTTTCGTATATAAACTAATTTTTTTCAAACGAAATTTGAGGTAGCTCAAGATATGTTTCTGAAAGACACACAGTAAAATAACAAATTGTAAATGGCACAGATTTTAGAAGAAGGCGTTACACTGAAAAACACATATATAACACTTTACTATGAATACATACACGTAGTTTATTTTGAACATTAACTTTGTACTTTTCGTATAAACATTGAGACAGAACTGCATTTATGCAAGACGCCACACTTAAAAACACACAATTTACTTTATATTACACTGCATTGAAAAGCATTCCGTAACATTTGTTTTGCTCATAAACTAAATATTTTCGTGCAAATTTTCAGACAGTGAAAAACATAGAGTAAAATTTTCCGCGTGCATAAATCCCATACAAATTTCATTGAAATACAGTACTGTTCCTATTTTAATAATGATTTTGCTTATGCACTGTTGCTGATAATAAGACAAGGCAATCGAAATTAAAAAAAATAATAATAATTCCTCTTACCTCAGTTCACAACAATACATATAAAGTTTCAACTGTCGCTTTTTCATGATATGACGAAGCCTGATGATGAATGTCATGGTAAACCCAAATTTTCGCAGCGCTTTAGATTCTATGGACGGAAACTTAGGCAATATTATTTGAAAAATGTGTTTTCACGATTCCTTTCTTTTTAACTAAAGTCTGTTTGCCACATAAGTTAAACAATCACTCAGCAGTTGCAAAAATACTTATTTTTTTCTGACGTTACAGCCAGTCCACCAGGGTTTAGTGCTTCTATCTATCCTCCAGAATAAGTACTGCAGTGAATATTTTCAAATAATTGCAAAATAGTACAAAATACTAATTTATATAAAATTTAATATTTCCCTACCATTTGAAATTGATGAAATAGAATCATACAGAACATTTGTTGGAAAATTTAGCTACATATCCCGCGCTGTATCTCGGTACTTCTTTATCTTGTATTGAAATTTCAGCCAAGCCCTTGTCATTCACAGATGTTTCACTATAGTCTATGTCATGGTTTATACTTGCAATGTCTCTGTTTTGGCATTTTTAACCACACTGACAAACATCTGACTAGGTAGATATGGTTGATTTTTTTTTTTCATATTCAATAATAACAGCTGATAAACTGAATTTTGGTATTTAATTCCCTAACACAAGCATTCTCGGTTATTACTTGAAATCTGTTGGTATTGAATTGTCATATGTGTATCCAATATTCCGTATTCTAGAGAACACATTTTCTAATTTATGCAATTTGTCATAATAAAATACAGCAATTCAGTTTTTAGCAAGTAGCTATACGTTTCTATGAATGATAACATGGAAATCAAAATACATTTTTGGAATGGCATTATCACTTTTTTCGGAAATTCTCATTTCTGCAGTAACACTTTTCGTTTAATTAAAACAACTAATCTGTTGCTCTGAATGCACACCAAATGTGCTGTGCCAAGAATTTTGGTAGTCATTAAGAAATCTTGAATTCAAAATATAAGTGTTGCCATATTGTGAGAACATAACTACGTGGCATATTTTACTTTTTGACATACACTTTTCTGGCCATTGCTACTTATACCATTCTGTAAGGTCCTAACGCTCGATCTTCTGTTTGTTGTAGCAAACTCGAGAGCAGATATTAATTTCAAATTTCATTGAACAAGAAAAGCGTCGAATTTTCCAGTGAACTAATAGTTTTCGATTTTTTTTTTAAAATCAGGTTGAACACAAGTTCCTTGTACATTTCCTCAGAGTAAACGATCCAGGTAACGAAAACCCAACTGTTTCAGTGGTAAATATACGCTTTTCGGGAAACTGAACGCAACGTGATTGTTGCTGCAATGTCACTGTCTTTCCATCTTGCTTGTCCTTTTTTCAGAAGTTATTCTATTTGCTGAACTGTAAAAACAGTTTCTAAGATTTTATGTACCTGAGTCCTAATGGCTTTAGGACAACGTTTATGATTAATTTTTAAATTCAACAATTTTTGCATTAACTGCGCACATTTAGTTTTCATTTTCTTCTGCTGCATCTTTGTCATTAAATTCTTACTGTAGTGCGTTTGCCTTATTTTTAAGAAATGAAACTTCTTGTTGCAAATTTTGTAACTAAGTACTGATAGGCTACTAATTGCATGTGGTGGTGGGCACGTTTAACCTTTGATGTATAACTATGCTATGAATGGTAGAAAAGAATTTTCAGAAAATAATTGAGGCAATGAAAAATTAACGCCAACGTTGTGAGAAATTTTGAATGAGTTAGCCTTATCAGGCTAGGCAAACACAGTAGGCTATATTAACAGTCAGTTCATAGCTCTCGGTATGTAAAAAGTAATAATTTCTAAAAAAAAAAAATTAATATGTACTAACTTGTTAATATATAGAGCCGGGCCAAATCGCGATGAGGAAAAAGATAAAACATGACAAACGGACCATATTATTTTGCTCTACGCTCCATGCGCCAGACACAGGCAATACCGCGCGGACTGATCTTGTGACGTCACGCCAACCTCCCTCGGGTACCGTTAGCCATAGGGGTCGGTTTCTAGTCCAAGAAAGATACAAAAGAAAGGGGTCGATTTATGGACAAATTGCAAGAAAAGGTTTTTTACGTCAAAATTTGCAGAAAAATTCGTAGAATAACATATCCAAAATCCACTGAAATCCACCTTCCGGTATTTACTTTTTTTCTGGAATTTGTCTCGAAAAAATGCGGGAAAAATTAATAAGTCGAAATGGTGCATCTTACGAGTAAACGTGTAGAGAGGAAAATTAAAGAGCATAACATTTACCATAACATATCCAAAATTCACGAAAATCCGCTTACAACTTCTGCTTTTTCCGGAATTCGTCCCCTCCTGAAGGGGGGGGGGGGGAAACCGGAAACAGCGCACTTTACAGCAAAATATTTCAAATCAATATGTCAAGTGCAATGCTTTTCCCGTAAAACGTTCTAATTTTGTACTAATTCGCATAAAATCCGATATGTGTTTTTCAGAATTTGTCCCGAAACTGCCATAATTAGAGAAGGTGATTCATCGCGGTAAAAATTGACTGTTAGGCTTCAATGTAATGTATTCATTTCTGATGCTTTGATTTCGTTACTGTTGAGTCCCTATTTGACTGGGCCAATGACAGATCTTGTGCACTACTATTGGACGTCTGTGATTCATCTGTAAACAACTAGACCGTGCTATATAACAATCGGCCAACAATGCATGACGCAGGACGCTACACTTATTTACAGGCCCTTGCCTATTCTCATGACTACATTGTTTGAAAATAGTTCCTTACTAAACGGAATAATTAGTTGGCCATCTATGAACTCGTATGAGTAACATAAGATTTTATGCAGTGTATGTGGCACTATTTTCAATTAAACTTCCAAAGTTCCGCATGACTGCATCAGAGCACTGGAAAATTTAATCAAACAAATTGGTTTTATATAAAACAAATCAAATTACTAGAATCAGTAGGGCTTACAGGAAATGCTTTATCACAGAGGAAAATAATAAAGAAATACCTTCATCTTAAATTTTTCAAAATAAAATACTAATAACTTGAAATTGTGTGTATAACATTTATGTAAAGAAACAAAGGCATTTGAGGGTGTTTAAAGGTTATAGGTATATAACTAAATATTACCTTAGTTAGAATTAGTTCTGAAAAGGCGTTTGTGATAGATTTAATTCAAACGGACGGGGAGTGTGTGTGTGTGTATATATATATATATATATATATATTTTATTTATTTATTTATTTATTTATATGTGTGTGTATGTACACATTTTTTTTGACAGCTTGGTAAAGGAGATTGCTCACCCGTGAAATATTTTACATGCATTTCGACCTATTGTGGTACATGATGTGAGGAAATATCCTATGTATTAAAAATAAAGTCACCCGGTGTAAACTCAATAACGTGCAGTATCTAGTACAAACATTATTTTTAATTTAAATGCATGTAGGTCGTATAATAATGTTTTCCTTGCATTTAACTATTACAAAGCAAATTTGGCGAATCAAGTGAACCGATCAAAACAATTAAAATGTATAGCTTCTTTGAAACATTGGTGACGTACAAATGCGAGGAAATAAGTTTACGTAATCTGAGAACTTGTTACAATTTCTGAAATAATGTGAACAGATATTGATATTTCATGCATTTAAATTTAAGCTGTAAGCAGCGCCAATTGTAGTGGTATGAAATACTGAACAATTTAGTTAAATTTATATTTAAAACATATAAACAGTATGTCATATTATTTCCTGATTTCATGCTTTCTACTCAAAGTTTACTCGTTAATGAAAGTATGATAGGAATACACATATAATATACGAAAATTGTTGCTGGCCAAATGTCATGAAGAGGGGTGAGGGGTGAGTGACAATATATTGGCTGCGTAGTTGAAACCAGGACGCGAACGTGCTACTCAAAGACCTAGGATGTGATGCAAAAGTACTCCGTACTAAAATATCATGGAAGTATCGGAGCTGCATATTGCCTGCAAATGCAAAGAAAAATAAATTTTAAAAAGTATCATAAAAAATATGTAATTAAAATGTGCTCCTCAATACGTTTTGCCATAAATTGACTTTCAAATATTCACTCCGCATTGTAAGTAGTCCCTAAATTAACATTTCAGATGTATACGAAGGTATGTAGGTATATGTACACACGTTGTTCTATACTTCTATTTTCTTAGCTAAAAAAATTGTTAATTTTAAATTCCATACTGTTACAAGTTTTGCCTGGGAAGGGGAAGATAAATAAGCCAGAGATGGAAGGTAACAAGAGTTTAATAGAATAGAGAACAAGGAAATACAGCAATACAGAAATAGAGGCGAGTGGAAGGGTTAGGGTAAGGCGAGACAGGAGATAGGTAAAGGATCGCTCTCCTTCCCTAAACCAGCAGGAACTCACCGCTCGTGCCGCCGTTGGAGCTAGTTCTCTAGCCAGAGGGTCGCACCCAGACTCGAACCCAGAGTCCCCAGGTGCGGTCGCCGTCCGAGCAGAAGACTCTCTCGTCGACTCTCTTCTCCAACTCCCACTCTCCCCAGTAGCTAGCTCGATGTCTATACCATTCTTCGCACCCCCACCCGGCCGTCAAAATCCCCCCCTCTGATTGGCTCCCAGCTATGCCCAGAGGCGGAGCAATCCATGCTGAATCCAGGAGTTTGTAAGGTGTTGGGTAAGTGTTAAGACCCATTTAACTCCTCGAGTCATCGGATTCCTGGGATACCACTGTTGCCGCAATCCGCCACTTTTTGGTGACTTGTTGATTACCCAGCACCCACTTACTGCCGTCCTGCGACGCCACTGACGCCGCGGGGTTGTGCAATCGTCTTCCTACTCTTCCGCGACGCCACCGAAGCCGCGAGATTGCGACACCGTAACATCACCCCCAAAATAACGTTGGACGAGAAGTCCCTTTCTCGTCGGGTGAGACGGTGGATGTAGAAACAATGCAGAAATAGAGGCGAGTGGAAGGGTTAGGGTAAGGCGAGACAGGAGACAGGTAAAGGATCGCTCTCCTTCCCTAAACCAGCAGGAATTCACAGCTCGTGCCGCCGTTGGAGCTAGTTCTCTAGCCAGAGGGTCGCACCCAGACTCGAACCCAGAGTCCCCAGGTGCGGTCGCCGTCCGAGCAGAAGACTCTCTCGTCGACTTTCTTCTCCAACTCCCACTCTCCCCGGTAGCTAGCTCGATGTCTATACCATTCTTCGCACCCCCACCCGGCCGTAAAAATCCCCCTCTCTGATTGGCTCCCAGCTATGCCCAGAGGCGGAGCAATCCATGCTGAATCCAGGAGTTTGTAAGGTGTTGGGTAAGTGTTAAGACCCACTTAACTCCTCGAGTCATCGGATTCCTGGGATACCACTGTTGCCACAATCCGCCACTTTTTGGTGACTTGTTGATTACCCAGCACCCACTTACTGCCGTCCTGCGACGCCACTGACGCCGCGGGGTTGTGCAATCGTCTTCCTACTCTTCCGCGACGCCACCGAAGCCGCGGGATTGCGACACCGTAACAATACGACTTTATAAGTGCATGCCATGTACAGCACTGAAGGAGAAAACCAATTAATCAGAAGTCGCATAACACTAATGAGATGTGATCTATGTTTAAAAATTTGCATTATTTCAACAAGTTTTGATGCTAGGGAACGGGTAATGCGTATATATGTGCCCTTCAAACAGGTCTATGGAGTCCCAGCAGCTAAAATTCCACACAATCCCACCGGGACTGAACCCAGTTTATACAAGGCTTAACGTCTCGTCGACATCAAGGTCATTAGAGATGGCGTCACACGACTTTGACACAATGCCAGAAACTGGCAGAATGAACCATTCCAGGCCAGCATCCCAGTTTACATAAGTTTCCCACTCGTTGTATGACAAAAAATCCTGTAACCACTGAATTTAATCCTATAGTAACAAAAAATAGGAACGTTCAGTTAATTTGAAATACCATCTCTAAAAATTATTTAACAAAATATTTTAACTATTTTTATAGCTTCCATTACTGATGTACTATTGTCATCCACTTAATGGAAGTTGTAATGTTTGCTTACTTCTGTTTACATGCTTAAGTAGTTTAATAATTTTGGATAGTTTGGTACGTTTTCGTCCCTTCGTAACACCTTGGCGCCACTTGGAAATTTTTGCTGAACACTTACACGATCTAGAAACGGCATATAATACACCAAATTCTGGAACACTGAATGTTACTTGGTTACTGTCCGCGCGCCAGCTCTGAGTCCCTGGCGGGTACGAGTTTTTCGTCCGTAAACATGTAAATACCTAATACGAGGCAGATATGTCGACACACATACTAACCGCAGTAACGCCGTAAGCTAGGATGTGTTTGCCACTATGTTACAGTAGCGTACGTGACGTTTAGGAGAGACAATGCACACACGCCGGGGACAGAGCTGGCACACACACAGTACGTGAACAGCCTAGTTTGGCAACAATGGTACAGCCTAGGAAGTGAATGGTGTGATGGAAAGAGACCGATAACCGCCCAAGGGGAGACGTGGGAGTCGGGAAAGAGCATGGAGGGAGATGTGGGGAGGGATATGAGGAGTTGATTAACACCACGTGATCAAGTATGCAAGTGTGCTGCTCTCCTTTGTGGATCTGCGGAACTATTTCAGCTACGAAGAGAAATGATTCTCTAAACACACTACAGATGTGTTAGTATCGGTAACCTGCTATAAGATGACGGGGACTAATTTCCCTTAAGCTCACTGTCCCAGTCTAGTACCCTTCTGCTGTATGTGAAAGTAAAGCCTGATTCGGTTGCATAGCTTCTACGCCATGTAGTAAATAAAATTTTGTATATTTCGTTCTTGTGTTTACCGTTGTATTGCAATTAAATATAATACATTCCATGTACTCATCCCAACTGTTCGGTTCATCGCTCCCACATGCGGTTAGTTGCTGGCCAATTACTTGATTCATCGCCTCTACGAGCCCATAACACCGCTGGTTATATGCCGTGGTCAAAGTTTCTTTATCTGTAATTTTTTAGTAGGTTGGCAACAAGTTCGTTACTAACCCCTGGTCTCTCAGAAATTTCTGTGGGCACACGTATCTCAATATGACTTCATTAATGAATTCCGCGCAAGCTTCTGCGTCAATAGATTTAACCGCCTTTGCTACAACATACCTACTAGCATATTCTGTCATTACGAGACTATATTTGTTTCCTCTTTCAGTTCTTTGTAAAGTACCTTTGGCATCTAATGCAGACGCCTTTTGCAACTCTGCCGGTTCGTCCAACTTGTTTATGTCACCGGCAGCGTTGAAGTTGTCTAAACACTCATCTACATCCTCATTTTCTCTCCCTGCAAATTACTCTATTTTTTGCGCTTTATGAAGAACAATATTACACTGTGGTGCTTCCGCAATTGGGTTCGCACCTGCTACATTTGTAGCCATGTTGTAATACTCGACCCCAGGTTCAAAACTTAACTTTATTGCAATACTGCAGGTTACAACCTTCTGTGTTGTTAAGTAAGCACTATTTTCTTGACTAAGAGACAGTTAAGTTCGCCTTCTATTTTGCTGACAACAGAATAATCGTATGCTTCTACCTCGTCTGTCAATGACGGCACTAAACCTCTTTGCGTTAACTTATCCATAAGCCCTCTTGTCACACTTGTGGACTGTCTAATTCTTGCGAAAGTCAGGGTTCGGTTGAAATAAGCTATCTGCTGCATGTATCAGTCTATTAAATATTCCGCAATTGGTTGTTGCTTGATCTAAACTTTTCTCTGTAATTCGTACAAATCTAAAGTCGCTTTCTTGAACAACATTTTCACAGACCCTACAAGGTATCTCTGATTCTCTCTCATGTAGTGTGTATATAGACTTAGTGCTTATTTTCTATTAATATAACCACAATGTGTTAGCCCCTCAACAACACTCCATCAATGTTTTCGTACCATGGAATTTTTTCATGCGTGCATTAATAACAACTGTTTGAATCAAGTTAAATATTTATATAACATTCTTATGTTTAAAGCTATCGAGTGACTACTAATGTGATTACTATACAGATTGGGATTGAGCTTATTTTATTTAAATTTATTTTAATAGGTGGGCGCGTGGAAGAAATTGATTACGTTAATAATTCAACGAAATTATTAATGAAGTAATGCAGTGCAAGGTGAGGAGCGGAAGGCGCCTCCACCAATGTTGCAAACTTTACTTTATTTTCTCTAGGATGTCTCAGTGTTGCAATCTTAATGATAATAGCTCCAATATGTCTCATGCATAAAGTTCACTACCTTAGTGGATGATAATGAGGAGTAGTCCGAGATGCAGAAGAATAGTTAAAGCCAATATTTAACTAAACCCTTTTATTACGTTAACTACATCTTGTTATCTGTTTTGCCTGCATCGAAAGAATCTTTTTAATCCGCCCAAAGCCAACTCAACTGGAAAATCAACTTATGTCTCTCTCAGATGTTTTGCACTTCGACTCTGGGGATGGATCACTGGCCTGGCTGTGCTCTCCTGGACACCGGAGCTGGCTGGCCGTCGACATCATTGACGACCCTCTGGCTTGATGTTGGTGTCACTCAGCACCTCGTCACTCTTTGCAGCGGCTCCCCCTTGATGACAGAAAATGCTTCCTTCTCTGATGTGAGGTTAGGTTTTTTGTAGACCGGTTCCCCTTCATACTGCCAGTTAAAGAAAATCACTCCACTGACACAGCTGTTGATGAACTGCAGAAATAGTTTACAGGAGAAGACATATCTTCACTTGTCTATAAAGAGCAAAGAATTGATGCAAAGTAGGCTAATATTTTAGCTGTATTAGGTGTTGATGGAATGCCTATATTTCACATGTTGACAAAGGTAATGCTGTCAGTGCTTACAATGCGATTACAGCAATGCTGAATGTGAATGTGTATTTAGTCTGATAAGAAAAAAAGGACGAAATTCAGGTCGCAGCTCTCAGACAAGTGTTTAGAGAGCATGCTGGTGGTTAAATGCAATCAAACAGAGGTTTGTCATGAAAAGAAGTTCTCAGAAGAATTTTCTATGTGTGAAATATAAGGTTTGCAGCAATTTTTATGGGAAATCAGCATAATGCCTAACTAACTTTTTATGCACTATGCCATTAGGCATTGCACCATTAGGCACTACCCCATTAGGCATTGCACCATTAGGCACTACCCCATTAAGCTTTGCATCATTAGGCATTGTGCCGTTAGGCTTTAAAACTTTTACACAATATTTTCAAATTTATATTAAAAGTATTTAATTATCAAAATGTGAGCCGGATTTGATTTAGACTTCAAAAAACCGGTACGAGAGGGCAGCGAACGGCGATAAAATGAAGAAAGAATCTGGTGTCAGTATAGTGAAACACATGTATAATATCAGCAGGATTTGCATGATGTCTCTGAAGCAGAAGTAAACAGTACTTATATAAGTTGCATGATGTCGCCACATTGACTCTGTTGTTACCACCTCAAACTTCTAGGTCACCTATATGGAAAAATAAAAGCCAATGGAATTCTAGACCAGGTGGGACAAAAAAAAGGGAGGAGATTAGTGCCACTATATAAGTTACACGTCCTTATCAACGTCGAACTGTATCTGTAAAATGTAAATTATTAAGAGAAATATTATTATGCATTATATTAGGATGGTACACATATAAAAATACGGTCTATGTATTGGGTGTAATACGAGACCCCTGAATTTTGCGTAAAGATTTTTCCACAACTTTGTTTAAATGCCTTACATTCATTTGTTTGCCTGTGATTTTAACTCTCAGCATCTTAGGGTTCTACTTGCTGATCACAGACGTGTGGTGTAGCAAAACCTCGCTCTGACTGGGGCAATTAAATCACAAAGACATGTTGCCAATAATGACGAAGCAGCGCTGCAAGTGTACACAGAAGACATTAAAACAAAGTAGTGTAAATATCTTTTCACGAAAATGAGGTGGCTCTAAAATAATTTTCTACTGAAAAAAAAAAAAGAAGTTTTAACTACGGTATGTCAAAGGAGGTAAAGGTTTTTTTTATCTCTGGTTAGATTTTAATTATTTAACGACCAATGTCGGACATTGCTTGTTGGTTAAATGCATGTTAGTTGCAAGTTACTTTTAATAAGAGTCAAATCATAGTTACCAACACAAGTTTTATCGATTTCACGTCTTGCTTATAATGATACCAATATCCTATATTATCATTGCTGGACGAGCAATAATTAACCTGCCGTTTACTATTAGATAGTTGTTGCAAAATGCTGGCTGTCTTAATTTTAAAACCTATGTGAGTCTTAACAAAATGGTCAAACAAGCAAAAATGACAACTATTGCAAAAATTAAAAATACTAAACTAAAGCCACCTAAAGTATATAAAAAATCATTTTCTAAACAGAAATGAAATTAAAGTTTTCAAACTGTACTTTAAAACAACTATAAAATTTAGTATTTTTATATGTTAATACACATAAATAACTGATATTTTGTAGGCCTTCGTTAAATTAGTGTCAATATTAAACTGTTTAAATTATCTGCTAATGGCTTTGTTATTGAGTCAGTGTGTTTTTAGAGCAGCAGAGCTCCAGGTCTGGCTGCAGAACCTCTCTAAGAAATAATCCTTTATTGCCTTACTTATGTCCTGAATAGAAAGCAATTTTTTTTATTTTACAGTTGACAAATATATGCTTTTGTTTTATATATAGTTTAGCTGGTATTTTATCAGATGAGAATTTATTTATTTATTTATTTATTTATTTAGACACGTACAAAATTCAGCACTAGGCCGGTTTACAATTTGCCGTGTGTTATACATACACTACAATTTTTCTAATAAGTATTGTTTCGAAAAAAATACAAAGTACATCTACGTTTCTTACAGAGAAAAATTAGTAATTATTGTCAAATTACTAAACATGGAGAAAAAAAAA
>PNEQ01020559.1:0-38861 GCA_003012365.1 Medauroidea extradentata | reverse complement strand
CAATAGTGATAGCAAAATGATCCATTACTAACAATATTCCCCAATAGATATAGTCAAGTGGTCTAATACTAATAATATTCCCCAATAGTGATAATATATTGGTCCAATACTAATAATATTCCCCAATAGTGATAGTAAAGTGCTCCAATACTAACAATATTCCCCAATAGTGATATTAAAGTGCTCCAATACTAACAATTTTCCCCAATAGTGATAGTAATGTGGTCCAATACTAATAATATTCCCCAATTGTGATACTAGAGTCGTCCAATACTAATAATAATCCCCTATAGTGATAATATAGTGGTCCAATACCTATAATATTCCCCAATAGTAATAGTAAAGTCCTCCAATACTAACAATTTTCCCCAATAGTAATAGTAAAGTGCTCCAATACTAACAATATTCACTAATAGTGATAGTTATGTGTTCCAATACTAATAATATTCCCCAACAATGATAGTAAAGTGCTCCAATGCAAACAATATTCCCCAATAGTGATAGTCAAGTGGTCCAATACTAATAATATTCCCCAATTGTGATAGTATTCTCAAATAGTGATAGTAAAGTGGTCCAATACTAACAATATTCCCCAATAGTGATAATAAAATATTCCAATACTAATAATATTCCCCAATTGTGATAGTAAAGTGCTCCAATACTAACAATATTCCACAATAGTGATAGAAAATTGCTCCAATACTAATAATATTCTCAAATAGTTAGAGTAAAGTGGTCCAATACTAACAATATTCCCCAATAGTGATAATTAAATAGTCCAATACTAACAATATTCCACAATAGTGATAGTAAAGTGGTCGAATTCTAACAATATTCCCCAATAGTGATAGTAAAGTGTTCCAATTCTAACAATATTTTCCAATAGTGATAGTAAAGTGGTCCAATACTAATAATTTTTTCCCAAAGTGATAGTAAAGTTCTCTAATACTAACAATATTTCCCAATAGTGATAGTTAAGTGGTCCAATACTAATAATATTCCACAATTGTGATAGTAAAGTTCTCCAATACTAACAATATTCCCCAATAGTATTATTAAAGTGCTCCAATACTAATAATATTCTCCAATAGTGATAGTCAAGTTGACCAATACTAACAATATTCCCCAATAGTGATAGTAAAGTGCTCCAATACTAACAATATTCCCCACTAGTGATAGTAATGTGGTCCAATACTAATAATATTCCCCAATAGTGATATTAAAGTGCTCCAATACTAACAATATTCCCCAATAGTGATAGTCAAGTGGTCCAATGCTAATAATATTCCCGAATTCTGATTGTAAAGTCCTCCAATACTAACAATATTCCCCAATAGTGATAGTCAAGTGGTCCAATGCTAATAATATTCCCCAATTCTGATAGTAATGTGCTCCAATACTAACAATATTCCCCAATATTGATAGCACTGATCAACAAAAAAAAAAATTTTTTTTTGCTGCCAAAACTTTAAGAACCGATTTAAAGAATATCAATGGTGCTGATTCCGAAAATGGCTGCCATTTTCTCAGATTGGCTCTAGTTTGGAAGATATCGTACTGTGAAATTTTCGGGTGGGGTGTGGTGAAGTCTACATATTTTTCCACCGACTACGCGAATATCTCTGGCTTTACAGTTTACAGTGAATTGTGCCATTGGGAAGAGTTCATTCTGTTAATGGAATAAAAGTTCTTCAGTAGCCGCCGTCGTGGACGGTTCTGTTTTTTGGATCCTGTGTCGGGAATTCGGCACATTACGTGTTTGTGATGTCCTGGAAGTTTCTAGAGTTTGATAGTTTTTTCTGTTAATTGATATTGGTTCTAATTATTGACTCGTTTCGTGTATATTGATTGGAGTTATTGGCCGTGGGCGAAAGCCAGTGGCCACTTTTCACGTAAAAAAAATGTTAATGGAATCATCCAGCGGTACTTCCCCGAGTCATATTGTGTTGCACCTGTGATGCGCTGTAGACAATGTGTGTGTGTTTAGTTTGAAGGCAAGATATTGCGATGCTGTCATAGTGCGTAGTTGGTCGGAGGTTGCAGAGTGAGACAGTTGTGTTGAGTGGAGATTGTGCAAGATTGCGGTAATGTGTTAAACCCAGAAATTGGCACAAATCGAAAAGGTGAAAACTGGATTGTAAGTACGTATTCTATTGTGGCGTTAGATTGATGTGTGAACTAGTAACGTTTGTTTAAAGTGTTGGGAATTTGTGTGTGAGAACCATAACTGTGTTTAAGTCAGTGAGTGAAGAGATTTGGACGGCTCTTAACAGCTAAGGTCTTGAAGAGCCGATGAGGGGTGACATGATGTGATCATGGAGTGGCACCGGGGTGTGAAAAACTGGAGAACCCCGGCAAAACCCGCAGGCAAACGGCATTGTCCTGGCACGATTCCCACATGCGAAAATCCGGGTGATCCCAGTGGGGATCGGACCCGGATCGCCTTGGTGAAAGGCTAGAGTCCTGATCACTAGACCGCCGCGGCCCCAACTGTGTTTGAACTTGGAACTGAAGTAGTAGATTTGGCCAATGCGAGCGTGTTTAAAGGGGTCGCTGATCTGTTCTGCGAGTTATAAGAAGAATAAATCCTATGTGAAAGACTTTACATGTTAATTTTCTGTTATGGCGTATTCCCAGGCATTAAGATGTTCCCTTAGATAGGAGAGAGAGAGAGAGAGCCCACTCTAGTTAAGATAATCTATATAGCAATGGATGGTGCTTATTAAGATCAGTCATGCATTTTTTTTGGAAGAAAGTTACACAATTTTGTGAATGCCTTACATTTTGTAAAATTTTGGCACTTTTTCCAGAACAGTAACGAGTTCTTCTTAATAAGGCTGTTTGTTATACAATGCTTATGGTGAATATTGCCTGAATATAGAAGTGCCTTATTCTTATGGTGTTTTTTTCAGACCAACATGAGTTCTTCACGAAGAGGCTGCTTGAATGACCCTAATGTATTCTGCTACGTTTGTGGTGAATATTGCCAGGAGAAACAAAGAAAAAACATTACAGACTTTGTCAAGCAAGCATATCTGGCATATTTTTGAATGACACTCGGAGATCAAGACAAGTATTGGGCTCCCCATGTGGTTTGCAAAACATGTGTAGAAAATCTACGTCAGTGGAAGAATGGAGCAAGAAAAGGATTAAAGTTTGGTGTGCCTGTGGTGTGGAGAGAACCGAGAAACCACCACAGTGACTGTTATTTTTGTGTTGTGAATGTTAAAGGTTTCAATCGTTATAAGAAACGTAAATGGGATTATCCTGACTTAAAATCAGCAAGGCAACCTGTTCTATCTACATAGTGAAAATATTCCTATACCAGTGTTCACTACACTTTCTGACCTTCCTGTGTCTGATGTTCAAGATACATGAGAATTGGGGTGCAGTGCAGGTGTAAGCAGTGGCAGTGACTATGAAGACAGTAGTTCTTCAAGGAAACCATTCTCCCAGGAAGAAGTCAATGATTTAGTTCGAGACATAAGTCTGTCGAAGCAAGATTCTGAACTTTTAGTATCTAGATTAAAAGAAAATAACTGCATAACGTCTGACTGTAAAATAAAATTTTTTCGGACAAGAGAGACAGCCCTTCTTTCATATTTTATACAAAATGAAGAACTAGTATACTGTAGCAACATCCCTGGGCTCCTTCTCCAAATGGAGGTACCTGAATACAGACCAGAAGATTGGTGACTCTTTATAGACAGTTCTAGCAGAAGTTTGAAGTGTGTTTTACTGCACAATGGAAATATTTATGCGTCTATTTCAATTGGTCACTCAACCAAACTAAAAGAGGAATATGAAAATATTAAACTGCTCTTACAGAAGTTAAGATACAATGAGCACCTGTGGTCCATGTGTGTTGATTTGAAGATGGTGAACTTCTTACTTGGGCAGCAAAGTGGATACACTAAGTACCCTTGTTTCATATGCTTGTGGGATAGCAGGACAAAACAAGATCACCGGAAGAAAGTTGTATGGGCTTCAAGAGAACATATGACTGTAGGTGCATCAAACATCATTAAAGAACCACTTGATGACAGGGAAAAAAATCATTCTGCCCCCCCCCCCCTCTTTCCATATAAAGTTGGGACTTATGAAGCAATTTGTTAGAGCCCTAGACAAAAGTGGTGAATGTTTCAAATACATTTGCAGATTTTTCCCTGCTTTGAGTTTGGAAAAATTAAAAGCTGGAATTTTTAATGGCCCTCAAATTCCACAACTCATAAAAGAACATATTTTATAAATTATATGACTGTTATTGAAGCATATGCCTGGAACAGTTTCGTCATTGCCATTAAGAACTTTCTGGGTAACCATAAATCTGACAACTATGAAGAACTCGTGCAAAACATGCTGCTAAACTTAAAACATTTGGGTGCTAATATGAGCATAAAAGTTCATTCACTTCCTTCATAGCCACTTAGACTGGTTTCCAGAAAATCTTGGTGCCTATTAGAGTGAGAAACAAGGAGAGAGGTTCCACCAAGACATAAAGGTGGTGGAAGAAAGGTATCAAGGAAGGTGGGACACACATATAATGGCTGACTACTGCTGGAGTCTTCAACGTGATTGTCCAAATGACCCGCACAGGAGAAAATAATACAGGCTGCGATTTTTACCATATTCAATGTGAGAATTTCTTTTTTGTACTGGTATGAGTGACTACCACCATTTAAATTACTTTTCTCCAAGACATTTATCACGTCAAGTTATGTGATTTGTGGAAACATTACACCTTAGCATATTTTTTTCTGCATGTTCACGTATTTCAGTGACATAATATATTTCTCAAAAACTAGAACCAATCTGTATAAACTCTTATGATTTTTGGATTCAGTGCAACAAACTGATCCTAAAATGACTTCAAGATTTTTGGCAGCAAAATGTGTGTTGACCAGTGTTATAGGCGTTTATGAAATGTAGCCTTAATTTGTGGACACGTGAGCCCTTTTCAAGCATTAGTCATTGTTTTTTTTTCTTTCACGTCAAAGTATATATTTCCTCACGTTGTTGAAGTGTCTGCCAGACCCAGAGTCCTGTTGAGGATAAAGATATGGCAGCCTGGATGGACGCATTATGCGCTTCCGCAGCATAGATATGAGGAATCGCGCGCATCATACTTCACTCTACCCTCTACACGCAAGACAATGTACTGGCAAGTAGTTGTGATCCTACTATTTTATGACATTATATTACAGTTAAAGGTGTATTGTACTAGCCTATACACTTTAAAAGATTCCGTGTCAGTATTTTCATACCTAAATAGGAGACAAAACATTTTCCCCCCATTTTCGGCCGCTAGGATATACGTTAAAGATTGTGGGGAGGGAGGGTTCCTTGACAAAATGTTATTGTTTTAACAATTTTTATATCTGTACGAGAGAAAATTTGTTGTACAGAAATACATCGTGATTATTTTTATACCTGCACGAGAAGTGATTTGTTGTACAGAAATACATCGTGATTATTTTTATATCAGCACGAGAGGTGATTTGTTGTACAGAAAGACATCGTGATTATTTTTAACAGTAATACAAGTTTCCTAGTTGTCATTGTTTTTGTATAGTTTCACGTCACAGCCCAAATTTGCATAAAACTATTTTATACACAAATGGAAATAACAAACTTTTTGAAAAAATGAAATAATTCACAAAGAATAACAGGGTTACGTCAAGGCACGTATAAAAATCGCATGGCATTTTTTTTGTGAAACTGCAGAAAATAGGGCATTTATTATTCAAATTCAGCAATTCGCCCCTAAATAAACACGACCAGGTCAGTATAGACTAATAACAGTTAAAAAAATGTGCATCTGAAGTTTTACCACTTCAGATGATGTGTTTCTACTCAATAATATCTCAGGAGTGTAAGCTTACGTCGCCATTATCAAAAGTTAACGTATTAGAAGAGGTGACATATCACGAAAATTTGTTGAGCCAACATACCCTTGAAAACACTGCAGTTTCTTGTGACATGTATGATTGGGTGATATACGTCTGGCACAACGCAGCTGTCTGCAGACCAATAACAGGCATCAAATATTACCACAGCGGGATTCTTACTGGCTCAGTCAAATAGGGTAACCGCCCTAAGTAAAGTGAAAGCAAATCATATTTTGGTAAGCTGAACGTACGTTGAAACGCAACCAATAGTCAAGTTTTCCCACGATAAATCGTCAAATATCATCATAACCAGTATGTTGGACTGCACAGTCCTGTATACACTATGTCCTCAGATACTTGTATATTGTCTGCTGCTACAGTGAGTGGGCAGTTGTACATGTGACAAGGTAGTCTGTGAGTGTTTACATGCAGGTCTGATATTTGTTCACAGTACTCATGGAAGTTTCAGTAACAGTGTCCCACTCACACGTACAGGAGTTTGAAATATTACATCTTCTTAAAAGAATTAGTAAAATTCTCGTCTAATCATCAAGTCTGACTGTCACACAAATTTTATTTTTTGTCATTTAACGAAGTTAGTATTTTTTCATACATCTTGCCTTGAGTAACTTGGGCGAGCACCACCACGGAAATCTCGGCGTGCGGGCGGGAAGTGGAACGACGTCACAAACCCCCCCCCCACCTATACCCTGACTGACGGCACCCTTGTAGTGAAGCCAGGTCTAGAATAGACTCAGAGAGCAGAGAGAGAGGCTGGCAGAACGACGTAGTATTTGTAACAGGATGGTGCAAAGCCACCAGCTGATATTACTGCTAGCTGTTGCAGACCTCGGTGAGTCATCTGTGTATGTGAGTCTAGTCTGCTGTAACATACTTGAGGATGGTGGTTCATCACGGGGAAATGTTGCCTGTTAGTTAAGCTTCAACGTCCTGTATTCATTTGTGACGCTTCTCTTTCGTTACTTGTGAGTTCCTACAGTATTTGATTAGCTCAATGCTAATATGCGATGCGCTATGATTGAAGATCTGTTATTCGTATGTAAACAGTTGAACCATGCCGTCCTCCATTTTACAATGCGGAGGAGCATACACTGATTTAAAGAAATTAATCTCGCGATTCTCCACCATCTGTAAACATTCTGGCTGTTTCCGAGTATTGCCTTGAAGGATCCTTGCACCCTCGCATGCTTGAAAAGAGCATCTTGAAGGAAGCGGTCATTTTTTATTCGTGTCCGAATTCTACCAAGGATTCAAGATGCATTCTTCCACACATCCTTGGCTCGAGGATGTGTGGCACGCATCCTTGCGCCCTTGCGATAGTCATTTGTTTGAATTGGGAATTCGGAAGGTATGTTTATACACAAATGCACCCTTAACCGCGAAGGAAGCATTGCTGTGAAGGCTGCGAGGATTCAGGGATCCGAGGATTAATACTATGAATTCGGAAACATCCACTGCGTATACACTCTACCATCCGCCTGACTGACTCGTGGGGTAGTTATGACTTAACTTGCAGCCCAGCACCCTGCTATGTATTCTGCGCGCGTGTGGTCACACTGCTTTGAACCACTACTAATGTACGCATGTGTGTGTCAGCTTTTATGCACGTTTGTACTTATACACGCATGTGCATATGCGTGGATGAGAGCATGCTTGATTGTATGAAGTGTGTGTATATACGTGTATGTGTGCATGCTTAAGTGAGTGTTTATATGTGAGTATGAGAATGGCCTATGTATTATTGTATACGTGTGTGTACGCGTTCATGTGTACACAGGTGTTAATTAAATTATGTCATTAACTTAGATATATTATTGCTAGTAAAACATGAGGTGATGTTACGTAATGCAAGTTTTTTGTTGGCGCAAATTTTAAGGGAGCAATACGCGATTGAAAACAGATATTGGAAACCAAAATTTTTTGCTAAAATATCTTAAAGCAAGAAGCTATGAAAAATGAATTGTTGGGTTCAGTTTGTTAATAACCAGATCTTCAATTTTTGGAAAATTGCTTTCGAATATCTTTCACCTTCAATAAATAATGGGGTTGGTGAAACATTTATTTTGCACAGAGTTTTTATCATTGTATTTTTCACTATAAAATGACACAGTTTGTAGCAGGAGGGCCTAATGAACAAAGCAACGTCGCCTTGTAGCAACACCCTCAAGTGGACAGTTGACGAGAAAATTGACGTATAAAATGTGCAGCCTCACAGGTAGGCAACACGCGTTACACAGGAGGTTCCATCAACACATTTATCTGACGAAGTTGAAAGATATTCGCAACCTTTATTCCTGATATTGCAGATCTTGTTATAACTCAACCACATCCGGAAATTCCTGGTATATCTCCCATTTTGTTTATTTTAATAAGCGTTGGTTTTCAATAACGATTTTCAGTCACGAATTTCTCCCTTAAATTTAGCGCCAACCAAACTTTTACTATAAATATTTACTTAATTGTTGTCTGCCAGGAATAGTCTCACAAAGTTTTTAACGTACTTTCGTTAGCACTAAGTATGTGTGTGTGTGTATGTATGTATGTATGTGTATATATATATATATATATATATATATATATATATATATATATATATATATATATATATATATACACACGCATATAGATATGTATGAGTTCACGTATGTATGCATGTATGAACACGTGTTAGTACTATATACAAAAATGTAGGTATTTTTTAATCTAGCAAGTATGGCAAATGTCAGCAACTACAATTTCGCGCCTACATATTTGATAGCTCTTGCGCTAGTGTCAAGGCTATTGCGCGTCTAGCGGTAAATAACAGGCCTTATCTTGTATTGTTCCCTAGTGTATGTCATATGACGTGGACCTGCGGTGGATAATGAATGTTCACACATTGCTGGGACCAGCTGATTTTCACGGAAATATTTTTTTTTTCACCGCCTTGTTTCAGTGCCTTACGTGCACACCTGAAACTTTTCTTCGTGGTCAGTAAATGTATGTTCATAACTGAATGCCTCGTGGTTCTACCCAATAAACACAGACGTGTGGAGTCGCAGTAAGAAAAGCGATGCTTCTCCACAAAGACACGCTGTCAGTAACCACCAAGCACAGCGACAGAAGATATTGGAACAGAGTGTTTGAAAAATATTTCCGCAAAAACTACCGGCCCGAGATGAAGCCAACAGAATAACGTGTTTTCTTGTGTGCACGGGAACGTGAAGGCCTTCTTGAAGCTCGTATATACCACGAAACATTATCATTACTAGATGTGCGTGCAGTCCACGCAATTATCTGACAATAGCTTAGACTTCTCAGTCCTATGCATCCAGAAGTGGGTCCAAAAGGATGGGGGTATAAGGGCCATGGTCCCTCACGATACTGCTCCAAAAATATTAAACCAAATAAGTGCCAAGTAAGATATTGCAAATTAAACCTCACGCTTGTCCTAGAGCACAGCGTTTACAACACAATCACACGTGGCAACAATACGGGAGAAAAAGCTAAATAATTTGCCTAATTTATTTTATATAAGCACACAAAGGTTTACCTATTAATGAATATAATTAATTCTTAAAAATATTAGCACTTCTTAAGAGGGCGCGGTACATAAAGTAACTCTAAAAGCATTTATCTATAACTGTAGATTTCTTGAAGCCAAGTTGCGAAAGTTAAACAATAGCAATCCTAGACAATAGTTTTAGCCAACGTTTTGAACAAAATCGTTTTCAGTGTTGCAAACTTCTGAGACACAATCTTTGACGCCGGAACCTCGTACATTTAACTGCGGCGCAAGAGATCACGTGTAACGAATTAGTAATTCGTGCCTCACTCACACTAACACACAGCCACCAGGCGGGCGCCTTAAGGTCCTCGTGCAACTGGCGCAAAATATTCCAAACGTTGGAGTGTTCTGGAAGGAATACTTGAATAATAACAGTTTATAATTGTCTGTCTGTAAACTGTTTGCTCGGCCCACTTGACGTGCTGGTAGATGTCGATATTACAACATAGAGTGCGGATTACACAGATCGCAGCTTATGTGTACATTTATGGTTACTTCTCAGCCTCTGAGACTCTAAGTGTGTATGCAATTTTAATATTATTCTTCTTATCAGATCCTACAACGTGACGAAGAACATTATGGGTGCGGTCTACAGCAATAACCTTGTATTAGAAATGTTAAACTTTTTATTCAAACAATTGAAAATGCAGTAGGTGTTGCGAACTTTGCAATATATTCTAAGAAACTGACTGTAAACTCTTTGAAAATGTTCCAATTTGGTCTGTTGTGTGTTAAACATTAACGTTCTAAATCTTCTCAAAGTTCGCCATTTTGCACCTTAAAATCAAAATTTCTATGGAGCCGCCCGTGAAGGACACCCTGTATGAAGGTACATGAAAGTAAGATACTATGACACATAGTACAGAACCAACCTATTACTTTCTCGCGGAGTCAGGACTTGAACCCAAGTTCTTCCGAATGCTAATCCATTGTGTGGTTTCTTAGGTACCTCGTTTCGTAGCAATTTTTGACTTCTTGTTTCCATTTATATTTATATATATATGTATATATATATATGTGTGTGTGTGTGTGTGTGTCTGGAGAAATAAAATATAGAACAAGTGTATTCAGAATCACTTTTAACATCGTAATATTTTTGTTTTGACACGGTACGAAACGCCTGCATGTAAAACATGTAAGAAGTTCATGTTTGTTATTTAGCAATGGAAATATGGGATGAAAAGTAAAAGTTGTATTAAGGCAAGTCGCCGACGTATTTAAAGACGGCGAGGCAGTTAAAATCAGTGGCGGCTCGAGGGATGTTGGCAGGGAGGGTACAAGTTGCAGAGAACTATTACACTCGTGTGAACGTGCCGCCGTATACCAATGATCCATGATATATCTACTGGCTACTTATTGTGTTGTGAATAGTTAGTAAATGGTGGCACCTACATACCAGTGTGTCAGTGGCTGCAGCGTCAACTACACACAACAATATACAGTTCTCTGCAACTTGTTCCCTGTCTTCCAACAACCCTAGAGCCACCCCGGGTTAAAATTATTTATCTATATAGACGAAATATGAGTGGGTAGTACTGGCCTTAATGCTAATAGCTTGGCCTTGAACGTAAAAATTATCTGCACAAAGACCGCTTTGAGGTGTTCAAGTGCCGATTTATCTGCTATGTTTCCGGTATTTTGTATGGTTTAGCAAGGATAACTGTCGCCGTGGTTGATGATTTTAACGATCGAATTCTATAAAAGTTACATTATCATGTTTTGGTAACATTGACAACTATGTCTAACGGACGCGAAAAAAGATCCTTACATGTATTTATTTTTTAATATTTAGCCAGAAAATATAAAAACCAAATAAAAATGTTTTTTTACTGTTTTCGTACATTTAACATATTAATACGTGTGTATATTTATTTAAATTTGTAATATGTATGAGTAACTTGTCGGTAGGTTACTCATTAAACTTGAAGTCGAAAATATATATACGACTTATGATCTTAATTTGATCCTAATTTTACAGTTTTATAGGAAATACTAAATTATTACAAATATAAAAAAATACTTGTATAATAACACCGAGTTTCAGTATAAGTTGTAAGTGTTGCATGATCTACAGGCCCCAGAAAAATTGTCGCTATAATTAAAGTAATTCCCGGAAGTAATCGTGGTTATTAGCAATATTGCGAACCAATTTCTATGATGCAGCATCTTGTTTTAAATTGTATTGATGGTTTGCGAATCATCATGCCACAGTTAACGTAGAGCGATACCTTATGCGTTTACCTGTTTCGAAGAATTCGTGTTTTTTTTATTTGAAAATAATTTACAAAGCCTGGCAATCAGGCAACGCGCACAACATAAAATAACACATGGTTGCAGCGACCAAAGGGGCAAGCTAACATAAGACGTACCTAACATTGGGAAAAACAACTAACGACACTAATCCGTATATTTGCTAACCCCATGACTGGAGACTCGGGAAAAAATTTGCGACTCATCAAATACACGTATATTAAAATTAGAGACGACGCACATCCACTTTAATATTTCGATTGCGACAATTCAGTGCTCCATGTATCTATTCAACAAGTGTACTATCCTAACAAGTCGTTTTAGATCATGGTTCGTGTACGTGAAGAGTTCAGTTTTGTGATTAACCTGCGACCCCAGTTTGTCGATCTAATTTAAGAACATCCTTTATGTGTCTATGTACGCATTTTTGTATAAAGAATGCAAATGTGTAAAAATTATTGTAGACACTTGAAGGACTTGTATTAGGTCTTATAGTGAAGAAACATGACTTAGCGGTCACTTCATCTAGCTTTGGTGTGATGTGGTGTGACGCAATATGTGGTATGATGTGTTGTGACGTGATGTGTGGTGTGATGTAATATATGGTGGGGTGTGATGTGTTGTGACGTGATGTGATGTGTGGTGTGATGTAATATATGGTGTGTTGTGATTTGGTGTGACGTGTGTATGGTGTGGTGAAGTGTGGTGTGATGTAATGTATGGTGTGTTGTGATGTGATGTGATGTGTGGTGTGGTGAAGTGTGGTGTGATGTAATATATGGTGTGACGTAATATATGGTGCGACGTAATATATGGTGTGATGTAATGTGTGGTGTGATGTAATGTGTGGTGTGATGTAATGTGTGGTGTGATGTAATGTGTGGTGTGACATAATGTGTGATGTGACATAATGTGTGGTGTGACATAATGTGTGGTGTGACGTAATGTGTGGTGTGACGTAATGTGTGGTGTTACGTAATGTGTGGTGTGACGTAATATATGGTGTAATGTGATGAGTTGTGATGTGACGAGTTGTGACATAATGTGGTGGCAGGTGGCGCACTGTGGTGCTACGAGTCGACGTGCCTGGACGACGACTCTCTGACGTCATGCGCCTCCAACAACGACACGATACAAAGAGAGTGTGACGTGGAAGCGTTCAGAGACGCATCTCGCCGCATGAACCGGCCACTGCACCGCATCATTACCAACCTGCCCATGACCTGCATCAAGATAGAGGAGCATGGTAATATACTCATCTATGACTCTCTCATCTCCTCGCTCGCTTCCTTCACATCACGTCCTGCCGTACTGTGCACTAACCACACATTCTGTATGTCCTTCCTTCCACTACATACAAGGCACACTAACCTCTTTGGTCCATGCTGTGTACCGTGTACCTTCAAAGTCTTTGTAGAGAAGTAAACTTGTGACTATTTAAACAGTGGTTGGCATTAAATTGTTTAATTTGAGAATGATTAACACCAATGCTGTTTTGCTCTGTGTCGATTGCATGTGCGTGCTTTATGACTAAAATAAATCTCAAATATCTAAACAAAATCTGTTTCATACAAAGACGACACAGGCTAACCACTTCTCTTCATATCCTTCGCATCGTCCATGGCACAGTTAATCACAGCTGTGATGTTGTTGGCCTGTGTGCGGTATGCTTGCATTCAAGTAAGTACTAAGGACTAGAGAGATAAAGCCTCCGTATTGGTCCATATTGTCGCTACATCGTGGTTTCCAGATGGGGTCGGTCCCATATCGACTTACGAGCCCGCGTCACTTAATACAATCAACTTTTCTTAATTCCTTACCTAGTAACATTTTGGCAAGATTTAATAGAAAATATTTCTAATTACTTTAGATTTCATTGCGTGCAGTGTTTAGGATAGTTTAAGCGTAACTATGAAATAGTTAAGCTTATTTGAATGTTAAGATAATAATTCTCTCTGATCAAATAATAAACAGTAAATAACTCCCAGTACTTATTTCATCCAATAATACACAACTAATAGTAGAATGTAGTGTTTCTATAAAGAAACAGTGCCGGTTGTTCGTCACATCCTACATTTGTTAAACGAAAATTACTATTATTAACTTAAGAGGTGACGCAATCCCTTGAGGGTGTTCAAGTGCGATAAAATCATAATTTTACACTTCTATGAAATATTGTTTGTTTTGTAGACGATACTTGTGAGTATATTTTACTCTTACGAAACAATTTTAGCTCTCATAGTTTTTTCATAACGGGGTGTCAAAGTCAAAATTTGCTTTTGCAAATAGTGAAAAACAACTGACCTACTTAAACAAAATTATTCACTGTGAACATACATCCCATGAGCTATGCAATAAAACATTAAAAAAAACTAAACTTAATATTTTCATTTTTAAAACAGTCGCAATAGTACGGAAAAATAGTTGCAAATTCATCAATTTTTTAAAAATACAAAAACAGTTCGCGGTTTATTTTTTCCAAATGTTTTATTACGTAGCCCATAGTATGTTATTTCATTGTGAATTATTTCACGTACGTAAGTCAATTGGTTTTCACATTTGCGTGGCAGCAGAACATGCAAATTTTGTCTTTGACTCACCGTTATGAGAAAACTATAAGAGCTCAAATTGTTTCGTAAGAGGAAACTGCACTCACAAGTATTGTCTACAAAACTAACAATATTTCGTACAAATATAAAATTACGACTTTATCGCACTTGAACAGCCTTAATGGCGTTCAAGCGAGGAAAAATCATAATTATATATTTGTATGAAACAGTGTTAGTTATGCAGATGTCACTTGCGAGTGCATTAGCCATTTATTCCTTTAATGGCATTTCAAAGTCGAAATTTGTATGTTTTTAGTTTATACACCCCTCCCCCGAAAACTAATTAACATAATTAAACGAAATAATTCGCAGTGAAAGTACATGTCACGGGCTAGGGCTTTAAGTTTATAAAAATCCATTCAAACAATGTTTTGTATTTTTTAAAAATTTCTGAAATTTGAAATTTTTTTGCTGCTTTTATAGAATTTTTCTAAATACAAAAATATTTTGTATTGAATTTTCATATACGTAAAGTTCTACCCCTTGACATGCACTTTTACTTTTAATTTCATTATGTTCTTTGGTTTTCGGGGGGGGGGGAGTATGAACAAAATACATGCAAATGTTTATTTTGAAATGTCATTATGGGAAAACTGGCTGAGATAAATTTTTTGTAAGAGGAAAATATACTCCCAAGTAACGTGCTCAAAACTAGCACTGTTTCATACAAATATAAAATATGGTTTCCCTGTTGAACGACCTTAAGGTCCGGCATTACTCACCATATCGGTTTATTTTAATCTTCGCTTTTTTAAATTCTGAGAAGGTTAATTATCAACTTGCGATTAGATCGTGTATTGCGTTTACCTTGCGCTACATTTTAAGCACTGCAGTTGAACTTTAAACGCGTATTTAGGCCGCTATCAGTACAGCAAATTAAGAATATATAAATATTGCTGTACCGATTGCGGCCTAAATATACGTTAAAAGTTCAAACTACTATGCTTGCACTGTAGCGAAAGGTAAATAGAACTCACGCTATGACAGCAAATGTAATACTCGGTCTGTGAATTAAAAAAAAAAAGCGAAAATGTTAAAATAATGCGACTGATGCCGACCCTTAAGGCTATTCAACTGAGAGGAAACAGATTTTTAATTTTGATGGCTTTTCATGGTTTTTGGCATGAATAAACATTTGGCACATAACCTACATAAACATTATTTCAGTCTAATTGTTCAAAACACAGTTATGAATATTTTAATAAAAAATAATGTGCTGCACAAGCTAAAAAAAGATATTTGAGAACCTTTTTTTATCAGTTCTGTTTCTTGAGGGCGTGATGGAACCACTACATAGGAACTTCTTTGAAGACTGGTCGTTTGTATACATTTGATTACTGTGTTATGTTAAACCTATTTTTGTGGTATAGTTTAAAATAAAACTACCATAGTAACAAAACACAGTGGAAAGTATGAAACTTATAAGTGTGTTCGTGTCATTACGAGTTACAGATTCACATGGTAATGCAGTACAGACTTGGAATTTGTATGATAAACTACAATATATTTATATAATCATAATAAATACCATAACTTATTTTTGACATTTACGTTTCTCTTTTTCATGCACTTTTGTCACCATACTAATTGATGAAATGCTACGAAAATATTGTTCATTTTTAAATACAGAAAAATTAAAACTTAAACACTTTTAAGTTTCTTGTATCGATTTAGACTTGGATTAATTTTAAAAGCTGTTACGTTACAGACGACAGAAATCTGTTAATACCGCAACTTTAAGAGAGGAAAATAAAAACTGATATTTTAGTTCATAATTCAAATGTGGACCACAAATGACAGCATGAAATATTTCAGGTGATACACGATAAAACCTTCTGTCAAAAACCGAACAAGACATTAACTGTCAGATAAAAGGGAGAACTAATTTCCTTTACCATAATTTCGAAGACCGTGGCCAGAAATATTTCCCGATATTGTTGAACTTGTGTTTGACTGCCTATATACTAGTAATAGTACGTGCAGTGCTGTGCCTTAGTCGTACACTGTAATCTGTGAACATGTCGTAGGATTGACTGGTGGAATCTGCAGTCTACATCTACCTCAAGACAACCAGGAAGTTTGACACATTTCAAGAGTTAACTTCTTTGTTCTCTTCAGATAGGTATAGACAGCATAGTTCAACAATCAATCCTACGACATTTTCAGATTTCAGTTGACAAGGAGTCGGGCGAGAATCGCACAACAGTAGACATTGTAAAATAATCCTGTCCTAAAAATCATCTTAACTATCATAACTAGTAAAGTAGAAATAATTTTTCGCTGTAAGTTTCAAGAGCGCATGTTTTGTGCATACCCACATATACCCACATAACACAACAGGAATAATAAAACCTATGTAAATATTATGCTGTAATTTAGGTAATTGCAAATAAAATATTAGTTAAAAGAAAACATTCCAAGAAGTGAGGAACACTCTCGCCTTCCCCTCACCGATCAATGTGAAGGTATTGTCGACTGACACATGGAGGAAAAGGAAGTTGAAGTGTGAGTTGTGTTGGTGTTGGCAGGTCTGATAAATGGTGAGCCAGAGACGGGCGTGGTGAGGATGTGCTACCTGGACCTGCCCTACATCTGCAGCGAGATGAAGAAGGATCCTACAGACCTGGTGGAGCAGCACAGCCAGCCACTACAGGTCGATTGCAACGTCTGCAATACTGACGGCTGCAACATTGCTCCGAGCTTACATGAGAGTGTTACAACGCTCGTGGTTGGTCTCTCGCTGGTCGCCAGCAGGCACTGAGTACAGCTCATGATCACATCTCTAACTGCCAGTCTGAAACCTAGCAGCCGGTCGTCACATTCTCTGAGCTCCTGGTTGCTGTCTCTATGCTCGCCGATATGATTTGAGATTTCACCCTCCTAGTCACCATCTCCTTGGTCGCCAGTAAGATTCGAGTTTTTGTCATGCTTCTTACAGCCGCCTTCTTGGTCACCAATACGCTCTGAGCTTTAGTCATGTTTCTAGTTGCAATCTTCCTGGTCTCCAATAAGCTCTGAGAACTCATCATGTACCGAGTCACAATTGCCTTGGTCAACAACAGACTCAAGGCTTGGCCATGATCCTCGCAACTGCCTTCTTGGTCACCAATACGACCTGAACTTTCTTCATGTTCATAGTCGCCATCTTTCTGATCTCCTATTTATAAGCTCAGATATCTCATTATGCTCCTAGTCACCATCTCCTTATACGAGTCTTCATTATGCTCCTCCACCTTCTTGGTCACCAATATGCTCTGAACTTCGTTATGTTCTTCATTACCATTTCCCTTGTCATCGACACGCCCGAACCATCTGCCAACATGCTGTAATGATAGTGATCGCATGGAACAATAGAATCTACGCGGATGCCTAATCAGTTTGCTGAGTTATTGTACAGCAAACATGTTCACCGTCTGACCTCGTTACTTTCCATATTTCAGTGGCTTTCCTTACAAAAATCCGCATCGTTACAACTGCTATCGCAACTCATCTCAATGGAACAAATTGAAATTTATAAAGGACTCGGTACATATGTGTGTTTTAGTTCCGTGCTGGAAAAAAATTGTGTCATGAAACTGTTCCTTGTACAGTACACTCTCAAAAGTGTGTTATAGGGTGAACCAATGACAGAGTGAAAGAACTTTAGGCAATGTTAACTGAAATTGAAATGCCTAGCTACCAGGAATGTTATTACATGTCTGAACTCCGCTTGCATAATCATTGCAAAAAATGTCGGAAAGAATTATTTATGACCTAAGTATTTTTGCTTGGGACAGTAACACGACCTTGAAGGTGTTCTATAAAGACGATGTTAATGCTCTGTTTACAAAAACATACCATCAAACAACAAGCTTTCAAAGGATGTGTAAATGAACAGATTTTATCATATCAGTGTTATGTCTGACAGTCAGCACATTGTTTCTTTCGAATGTTATTTCTTGCAAAATTTCGCCATGCTACAGACAACACACAGCACATCAGAGATAACCAGGCATCGCATCTCAGAAGTAGCTCGCATGAATCTAGGGAACTTCGCGGTGGACTACAGAAAGAACTTAACGTGAGGGTAACCATTAGGAAAACAATGCACGGTATTACTGTTTGTCTACATATTCAGTGGTTATGTTCAGTGCACACACTGGTGTTGACGACAACATTCTCTTACCACCTACAAGGTTAAGTGTGCAACAATTCTGCGGTCATCGACATGGGAACTGAAAGTGTTGGAGTCGACACTGCTTGATTTGAACTTTGCTCCATGAACTTATTGACATGGATTGATTCATATGGAGTTATTTGTACAGTTTTATTTATTAAAAATTATTAAAATGTTTTCTCTCTTTCTCAATGAAGTTATTTTAATGTCAACAGTTACTTTCACGAGCCTTAGGCTAATTCTAACTTCGATAAAGCGCACGTACAGAACAAGCTAAATTCTCGCATAACACAAAAAGATCATAAGGTGATAAATTACTGTTAATGTGTTGGTTAAATGTACAGAGTCATGAATGAGGTTAGGTTCGGGCTGTAAAGTTGTTCAACCATAGATGTTCCATCACAAAAAAAAATTAACCAGCTTCGGCAAATGAAACTTAAGAGTGCGTGGTAGATAAATAAACGCTGAAAACATAAATTGAATCTTATGCTTTTTAAGAAGTCAATATGGCTAAAATACTCAATGACAATCCTAAATAATGGTATTTGCCAACTTTATGAGTAAATATTTATCCAGAATTACTCATTCGTTACGCGGGATCTCTTGCACCGCAGTTAAATGCACGAGGTTCCGGCGTCAGAGATTGTGTCTCAGAAGTTCGTAACACTGGAAACAATTTTGTTTAAAACGTTGGCTACAACAACTGTGTAGGATTGCTATTGTTTAATTTCGCAAATTGGCTACAAGAAACCTACAGTTATAGATTAATGCTTTTAGCGTTGCATTATGTACCACGCCCTCTTAATAAAAAAAGTGTGTGCTTGTATGTGGATGTGTGTGTGATTGTGTGAGAGAGACTGAGAGAGAATTTGTGTGATAAGAAATCGATGGAGTGCTAAAGATGTCGTCAGTTGGCAATAGAGACATGTGAAATTCACTGCATTGTTTGGTGACAGAATAGACTCCACTCATCTGTACATACTCGAGCAAGCTCTTATGTCCAAGTTAGTTGTGTGTTTGACTGATTTACATGTGACTGGTCCCTCTATTGCTTAACTCTTAGTTATTTGCTCATATTGTAACCCGCTACAATCCTTGAAATTGTAGGCCAATGAAAGACGTCGAGCGAGCGAACAATACCTTGCAGTCTAGTCTGTTGCCAGAAAACAACTCGACGTGCAGGTATATAATTGTCACGTCTATTCACAGGCTGCTCAACTAGCTTGCAAATCTCTATTCTGTGGGACTTTCAGTACTGATCATATCGTCTGTACATTTCCAGAAGGGCCAATACCACATTTGTTGCAATGTGATATTGACACATTAAGCAGTGTACCATAAGGGCCAACATCACATGTTTTAAAATGTGATATTGGCCCTTTTGGCAATGAACCGACGATATCATTATATTTGAATCAGTCATTTGAGAGGCAACGTAACTCAATTTGGGTGTTTAATGTTGTACTGAGGCACAGAATATTTACGGATACAGAAGTGAAATAGCCAGTCACACACACCAGCAAAATGGCTTCCCTGGCGCGAGAGGTTTACGGATGTTAAAATTATTTTCAAATGAAAACGCGAGTATTTTTGAAATTCGGTTACTACTGAGGCCTAGATAAAAATTGTAAAAATAATAGTTTTCCATTTTTGTTATTTCAGGCCCTTATTTTTCTAAAAAAAAAAATTAATTTTTTTATTTGAAAGTAAGGCATATTAACGCATAGTACTGTACTATATAAATAAACGTCTGCTGATAAAATATCTACTCGAAAAAAAATATCACCGAATTTTTATTCAGTAATTCAGCTTCCAGTCGTCAGCTCGACATTGTACCTTTCCATACCCCTTAATGTTATGCACTTTGAGCGGTGTCGTAGCAAAAATATCGATCGCATCTAGTTGGAAGAAGTTTGGATCGCAGGTATGTCTCTCCCACCAACAAGTACACTCTATTATGACATTCCTGCTTCTGCCTCGCTCTACTTTGCCGTTTGGTTTCCAGGGTTTTCTAAGTTGCCAACTTAGATTTACCTTCATTCGCTGACTCAGTAAGTTGGTACATTGATTCGTAACAGTTAAATATTGAATCTAGTTTCTGTAATGACATTTACTACCTCTCTAAAAAAAGTACATTTTTTTTAATAGACCAGTGGTGAAACAAGCTCTCCAATTGAGGGAGGGGCAGGTAATTTGGGGCCTCCCCTTTCTCCCATTTTTCCAAGTAAGGAATTTGAATTTGCTTTACACATTTTAATTTCATTTTACAAAATCTAGAGGCAAAGATACATACAACAATATTTTACCAGCATGCCTACTTTACACAGACATTTCCATTTCACCAATAACTGTATCAACTATTTTAAAATAAGTAGCTCGATAGTAGTTTTTAGTTGTTTGAAATTGGTGGCTCTTAGAATGCAGTAATAGAATGTTTAAGCTTAAGCGGTATCTTGTTTCTTCAAGGTAACTGAGGAGGCATCAAGTTGAACTGCTCATGCTTTTCTTCCATTGCTAACCAGAGTTTCTCAAACTGACTGGAATCTCTCAAGTTATGCAGGTGTTTTCTATTAATTCCTGCTGTTTCTCTGGCCCCTGCAAGAGTAATAGATGGCCTCTGCAGAACAATGCTGAGGCGTTCACAGGATTCAAATGCCGTGTGGCATAATATGATGCCAAAATATATCTCTTCCTTACTAAGCTGGTCATAAAGACCTCTTGTCCCGCTTGCTGCTTCATCCTTGGAACTGGCAATGTTATCCAACACGTCCATTACTGCTGAGTAAGAATCTCTGTGTACTCTAAGTGCGGTCGTCCAGACGTTAAATATAGTAGGGCAGAGAGTTGATGGGACAGATAACTTTGGCGATTTTGCATCTACTGAAGCTGCGGCAATATTTTCAAACGTTAAGTGTGTAACGCAAAGTGATCCCTCGCTCTCGCTCGCCTACAGATTGCTGGTTATTTGCACTATCTGCAGTAAACAAACACAAAACTGTCGCTTGCGGCATTGCAGTCAACACAAAAATATGAAATATTGCTGAAGGTCGTACCGAATTTCACTACATTATCTTTATAAACTAATTTGTTTTTGTTTAATTATGTTAAGGATCAGCAACTTCAGTAATACAGCGGAATTCTACCAAATTAATGGTATAACAACACAACACACCTGTTAGAATATGCTCAACATTTGTGCCCAAATGTATTATTTTTTCGGCGCCCCTTCCAATACTACGGGGAGGGGGGCAATGTATACCCGGCCCCTCACCTCAATTGTTACGCCACTGGAATTGACTACAGTGAAGCTCCTTACGCCGTTTAAACGTGTAAATTGCATAATTTTATTCTTCAATGAAGTAATGTTAATTTTGTTGACGTTACTAGTAATTGAATTTTTTACACATATACTATTTTAGCATACACAGTATTTCCATTAAAGCATGTCAGAGTCTAAATTTAAATGTTACAGCAACATACGCCCAACCAGTGACGCAACTAGAACATGAGGGGCACAAATGTGTGTTATTTCCTTATAAACATACATAGTAGGGTCCAGTACTAAGCATATGTTACTCATAGTACTGATTTATAATTTTCCCAATATTTCAGTCAGAATCATAACTAACCAATTTTGTAGAACTTTCACAATTTATCCACCATTACAGGAATTTTGGAGGTTTGTTTGGAGGGGGGGGAGCAGTGGCGGGTTTAAGCAGGTATCTTAGAGGCGGGAAGTATGCTTTAAGAGGTAGATATACGCACACAACAAACCAAAAAGAGGGATTCCGGTGGTCTTCCCCCCGGATAAATTTGGATTTTTAGGCGCAAAATGGTGCTATTTCAGAAGTTTCCAGACTAAAAATGTAAACATACTGTTTTTAAAAAATGGTCATGTGTTTTACGATAAATTATGCTTTTTAATTGAAACTTTTACTGACATAAAAAAATTGCGATGTACCATATGGTCGCCACCCCAATTAACTAGAGTAATAGAAATTAATTGCAACAGGTAATTATCACAAATTACAGATATAAAAATAAATATTTCATGCGACGTTTCATTCTTCTCGTCATCGTGTCAGGATACCGATGAGACAGATTTCATAAAACAGTTATCTATGTAGAGCATTTTATTTAGGTAAAACATAAATGTATATATTTTGTCTGTGTGGAAACTAGCCGGTGTACATGGCTAGTGTATGGGCCTTCTACCCCCCCCCCCCCTGGCTCTAGAACCCACCAAGCTGCCGGTCGAGAGGGGAGGAAAGCCAGCATGTAGTTTTTATGATAAAAGTATTAAATATTTACCATAGTTAGGATATAAGGGATTTTAGCTATTAAGAAAAACATATAGGTGTAGTTTAATGAAATTAAATACTTATGTAAGAAACACGGCAATGGTGGGAAGTTACTGTCCTCGAGGGGTGGCGCTATCCTTCGGCAGCTGTCTTCTGATTGGTCCAATCGAACCAAAGCCTGCAGGGCAAGCGACGAGGAGGTTGGCACGTAACAAGAGCATGGCTAGGTTGTTGACAGATTTTGGGACATACGTTTTCGAGGCGCGGAAGATGGCGTTGAGACGCAGATAACGACGGGCCGGAGTGCGGTCGCAGGGCATCAGTTCAGCGCCGGACGCCTTTAGAGAGACGGTGTTGAATCAAGAGATCAACGGGCCAGGGTGATATCTCCGAGTTTTTCAACTTATGCGTCGGGACGCCTGCGAGTTGCGGTATTCGGACCAGTTTTTAGAAGTATTGCAAAGCGTTTCACGTTGGGGAGGCAGGCCGCTGATGACGTCATTGTAACCTTCAACGTAATTTAACTACCGACAAACCTTGCGTAATAACGATCATGCCACGAGTTTACACCACAGAACTTTAGGACGTCGAAAATTAAGCTCATTTTTAAGATTCTCCACTGACAATATGTTTTGTTGTATTAGCTCTTGAAAAACGTACGTCCACTTTAATGAATAACAAACTAAGTTGCAAAAAATCTTTTGAAATCTAGAAACAATAAATGTTTATTACATATTACAGTCACGCTGCAGTCTGTGATGGAGTTCTTAAAAACTACATTGAAAATTATAACCTGGCTTCAGAAATGTTAGGCGCGATCTGGTAAGTACGGCAGTAAATTTGGTTCTTCTTGTCGATGGATTTTCTCGGGGATCTTTCGGTTAACCCGCACCTTCATTCCGGTGCTGCGCCATACTCATTTCATCATGTCATCCATGACAATCACACTCAATTTGAAGCCTCGAGTCTGTCTCGCCATTATTTATAGGGATCCCTAATTTTCGAGAAGAAATATTTCTGCACCAATTTGTCTCAACGACTTAGTTCCATCCCTGCAGTTCTGCTTTTTATTATTAGCAGAGTGTGTTTGTATAAACACGTTTCTCATTTGACCCTACCAATCAGAATAAGGTTACTGCGAATAACACATGTCTGTGATTTGCAGTAAAACGTTAAGACACGTGATAGTTGAATTAAGCCAATCACTGACCGTGAAGCATAGCCGTAGATGTACACATAAGACACTGAAGAAAACCGATGCTGAAATCTTTCCACATAAAACACGGGTCGTTAATGATCTACTGCACTTATCATATACATTACGTTTGCCAAAGGTTTTTCCTGAACTTTATAACTATTACAAACATTAAGAATGTAGACACTGATAAGTCATTATCAGCTGCTGCAGACCTACCATGGCAGTATACAGGATGTTACTGAACAACACCAACAAACTCCGACAGAATTCCTTATGAAAAAAATAAGCAGAAACTATACATTGAATTTTTCGCCTTAACTTAATATTAAGGGAGTAATGGGACTTTGAATATAAAAATTTATAATAGTTTTTCCAAAAATATTGGAAACTAAATAACATACAAAAACAATATTTTCAGCATTAATTAATACTGTTGGGACCTTCAAAACAACAGTAAAAACAACTTGATACCTTCCAACCTTATTAAAGTACACTGAATGTCCACAATAGACTGTATGCTGCACACATCACATGGATGTTCGCAGGATTGCACATACTCAAGGCTCTGTATGCCTGCGCAAATATTCAAATGTGTTTAGAGCATAAACTGTATGTCCTAGACAGTTGCAACAAGAGGACCTTTTTTTGGTTACACAGGTTTCATTTCTCAATAAACCATCTTCAAATATTCGAAAATCTTGACAGTTAAATAGTTGTACGCAATTATAGGAAACCTTCCCCTATTATTTCCATAAGGGTGGAAGGTATCAAGTTGTATTTGCTGGTGATTTGAAGGTCCCAACAGCATTAAGAAGTGCTGAAAATATTGTATTTTCATGTTGTTTAGTTAATAATATTTTGGGGGAATATGATTACAAATTTTGTTATCCAGAGTCTCATTACTCCATTAATATTCAGTTTAGGCGAAAAATGCAAAGTATAATTTCTGCTGGTTTTTTCGTTAGGTATCACCTGCCGGAGTTTGTCGGTGTTGTTCAGTAACATCATGTATAACAGCTGTTGCCACAATTGGAGACAGCTGATCTATTTAACCAGCTGTTTCTTGGCTTTACAATGATATTCCGCTGTAATTACTATATAAGCGTGTCACGTGCTCCGCTACTCCGTGGTTCATTCAGAATATTTGATCTCTCATTGCATAGCGATATTCTGCTTTCATAAAAGATACAGGCCCATACGTATCCTGCCTTGTTTATCGAAAGCTCTTGAATACATTGTGCATGGGCGAATATTCTCTCACGTAAATAAATACAAGTTATTTTTTCACTTAAATTCCTGTTTTAGAAGTCAACATAGCGCCTGTACTGCGTTATTAAACGTCACTGAGGATATTAGGCGTGCAAAGGATTTCAGGCATTAATCGATTTTAATAAGGCATTTGACTTATTTGACCATGACATACTAATTGCAAAACTAAGAATTATGTTCAAATTCTCGCAAAGTGCATGTGCCTGGATTAAGTCATAGGTTTCAGTGTGTTGTAGTTAATATGGTAAGATCTCGTTGGTGCGCTGTTGTCAAAGAACCTCAAGGTTAAATTCTTGGTCCCCTATTGTTCTCGTTATTTATAAATTATCTCCCAAATGTTTTTTGCATGTTAAATATCATATGTATGCCAATGATCTACAGATGAACCTATCGGCTTCTCTGAATGGAATTGTATCAACTTCAGACAAAATTAATTTTGATCTTGAAGCGATTAGTAATTTGTCGGCGGCGAATGTTATAAAATAAACCCACAATAAACTTAAGGTATAATAATTGGTTTACTCTTTAATTTCACTATTTAAAAACTACCGTTACCTAATATGGTACTCAGTGGCACAATCATAAATTTTTCTGGTAGTGTTAAAATTTAGGTATTATGGTAGATTAATTTTTATCCTGGGCCGCGCATACAACTAACATGTAACAAAACCTACAAAACTTTGCACTCTCTAAAATGCTTTAAAATTCTCTTTCCTGAAAGTATTAAATTGCTACTTGTTCAGACTCTTCTACTTCCATTGATTAATTATCGTGATGTGTCTAATGACCGCGCTGAACATCTTAACACGCTCTTACAGAGATTGCAGAACATGTGTGTCCGTTTTGTTATTAAACTTAAATCCAGAGATCATCTCAGTGAGTGGTACAGTAAATTGCGATGGTAGAATTCGGGAGAAAGTAAAAAAGTCACTGTTTGTTGCTTTTTAAATAAAGTGTTGCACGACAACTCTTCTGATTATCTAAGTAATCGCTTTAATTTCCTTTCTCTCACATCAAGTAAGTACTCGTTCGAAATCTGATAATAAATTAATATAGTCTCATAAAACTAATTCTTTTTGTAATTCTGACAGTGTCTCGGGTGCCAGACTATGGAATGAGAGGAGTCAGAACATTCGTGGCGAAGAATATAATTCAGTAAATAAATATTCGCAAACTTTCGCGGTCGTTTTCTGCATTACCCTTATAGTCCATCTCACATAAGAATTAAACTTTTTTACAGTTGTGTTGGCATCATTTTTACTGTTGTTTCCATTAATTAAGTAGTGTTTTCCTCTGCATTACGTGATATTTGAACAAACCCTCTCAATTGGCTCTCAAACTGTGAAGTTTGACAAAATTTAAAGTATTTTCCTGTAAATAGTTGTACACATGATAGTACTTAGAACTGTCGAAAAATTGAATTCTTACATTAGACAGATTCAGGGGTGGATTTAAGGGGATGGGGGCTACTGGAAACTGAAGTTTTGTTCTATGATGATCCAAGAACATTTAATGTGTCCTACTTGTATGCATGTATGTATGCTATTTTTTATGTTCTGTAACAGTAAACAACCACACTTTTAAGATGGTTGGTATTTTTTACAATCCATAAAGTCACATGAGCTTCCCTTTCCTCTCCTTTTCCAAAATACGTTTCTAAATCCGCCACTGGGCAGACTATACGGACCCAGAATTGAGAGACACTGAAAACTTGTAACAGCCTTTCATTTGTGTAAAGTGAGTGAGGTAATAAAGTTACTTGGAGCATACCTGACGCCTTGTACCTGTTAAGCCCTAGTTATATACTAGGCTAAGGGTCCACAGCTGCTGCACTCATCATATGGTCTACAGTCAGCCTGAAGATGGCAGCTGCAACGACTGCCGTAACGTCATGAGACAGAAAACAACAGACGTGCGCGGTTCAATCCCAGAGGCCTAGAAGACGTTAGTATATAAAAGTATCAAGCTCTCTATAAACCATTTCAAAGGAAGATGTTGCAGTGCTTGCTACTGCGCGACCCATGATGTTGACATCTTGAATGAATGTTTGTAAGAACGTAGGTACTGTATGGCTGAACTTAGCGTTCATTGTACCCTTGTACAACGCGTATCTAAAACATGCCGACAAACTTTAACAGGTTATTCCTGAGTCGGTAATAGAAAGTTTGATATAAGGAACCCATGGTCCAGGTCAAATAGGAAGAGCTGAAGACGCTTCCAAAGTTCAAGAGAGAGAGAGAGATGTTGGTCAGCGCTTAACATCGAGGTCTTTAGCGCTGGTGAGGGGTGACATGAGGTGAGTATAGAGCGGCGCCAGAACGAAGAGGTGGGGGAAACGGCAGATCCCCGAGAAAACCCGCCGATCAGCGGCATCGACCGGCACTATTCCCACATGCGAAAATCCGGAGACCGAACCCACCGGGAATCTAACCCGGATCGCCTTGGTGGGAGGCGAGAGGTCTGACTCCTCGGTCATTGCTGTCCCTCCAAAGTTTGAGAAAAATTACACATTATTGTGATATTTTGAAAACGGTTGACTTGACAGAAACATACTTCTGGTTACCAGTACGTGTAACCGAAATCAATAATAACGTGAGGGATCTGTTCATTTAACACACTTCAATCACATTTAAATGTAGTGGCACCACCCTAATTTTGAGAAAAAAAAAGTATATGACAGTAAAGATGTGCTATTTGTGACCAAAATAATAAAACGTCAGCCAAATTATAAAAAGAAGTGTCTCTTGCAAAAACTGTTTGATTTCACAGAGAACAGCTGTTGCCTATCAAGTATGCAACCAGGAATGACTGATTATGTGCTGCACCATAGTGGAATGCGCCCTGCAACTTTGTGTGTAAGAAAAGGCAAATACAGTATGTTTTAACTGTGCATAATAAAAACGATTTTATTATTGTTGCTACATGCAGGTAAAAACACTGCGAGGTTATTCCATATTTCTAAATGCGATAGAAAAATACAATATACGAACAATGTCGTCCACTAACTCATGAGGGAAATATCTTGACTGGAAAATACAGTAGTTATTTGAGATGTTTTTAATTGAAAATAATAAAACCCACTGGAGATTAAAGAAACATTTTGTGAATTATGTTAATTTATGTAGATCTTAAGCTTTGCGCAATTATGGAGTGACTAGATTACTAACATTACGTACATTGAAAAAAAAATATGGTACGTTTTTATCCTACCAATTTATGTGACCTTTGGAGATAAAAGCATATTATACCTACGTCATCTTCACGAACACTTTAATGCTATTTGTGAGGAGGCACTCGGTTGCCTGCCATGTCAGCAACCCGCGTTTCAAGGCTAGTGCACATATAGTAGAATACAACAGCAAGCCACCGGGATTATTTATTTATTATAGACGTACTTTCAAATATTAATTTATGTCTAGTAACTACATTTCGTGTAATGATGACGTTCGAAATGACCAAGATTCCTTTATCTGTAAAGTTTTTAATCCAGTGAGAACATCTCTTTCAACACTTCAGTTAAAATTCTGGTTCGGA
Source organism: Medauroidea extradentata (assembly GCA_003012365.1). NCBI lineage: Eukaryota > Metazoa > Arthropoda > Insecta > Phasmatodea > Phasmatidae > Medauroidea > Medauroidea extradentata. Next base: position 10,088 of record PNEQ01020559.1, on the reverse strand, counting down.
AATTTGTGGAAGACCGTACAAGTTTCAGTCCGGTCCCGAATGTAATTAAAATTACAATGTGTTGAGATTGTAGTGTTGCGGCAATAACCCTGAATGTTCGTACTCAATAATGTCAGAAATGTATAGGCAACTAAACAATTTGAGTCTGGACTAGAAATAGCTTACGCAGGAGATCCCGTGATAAAAATGCTTATCTGGCCCAGATCTGAGATTAGCGAGATCCAGTACATGTATCTGAGATAAAATACTTTTAGTCAGTTTCGATAAAATAAATAACTACATTAAATACTCCCCTACTATTACAAACTTAATATTAGATAAATGTATAATAAATAGCACACAACTAAATAGATGAATCAAAAGTATTAGGTATGATGATTGATGAGCATCTAAATTGGAGAAATCGTGTAGAAACATTGATGCCTAGGCCTACATTAAATACAGCTCTTTTTTACACTTCGTTGCAAGTGTACTTTAGTAGATTCTGATTAATAAAAACATAAATAGAGACGCACAAGTACTTACTGAAACAGTACTTGCAGGTTGGAGAACACACAAAACATAGAAGGACAACACATTTTCGCGCGGTCGCGATGTTTCGCTGGCCAGACCAGCTTCCTCGGGCGGCGAGTGAATGTACACTCGGGCGGCGAAATAATGTACACTCGGGCGGCGAGGCACTAGCTAATCGCAAATATATTTATTTTTATTAGGGACGATGATCAGCAGGAAATTTTTTCGAATGCTTCTGCTCGATTCAAATTCGTACGTCTGAGGGCAACTATGAAAGTTTCAGTCCGGACTCTTTTGTCCGGCCGAAACCTAACACCTTGTTTATCTATGGGCCGAAATGCCTGTCATTTCAGGTCAGATAACTAAACTGCAACTATGGTTACTTTTCAGCACGAACCCCAAACTGAACTGCAACTGAAATGCACTTCTGAATTTCGGTATTTGTGAATAGCTTTTACCCGTTTTCAGTTCAGCTTCACCAAGAAATAAATTGTAGATGAATGCTTAATTGTCATATTTAGTAAAGTCTTTCGGCCGATCCCGTCTCTGAACAAACGCAAATAACGGTTTAGAAATTTTCGTTTGGCGAGTGGCGACATTGGTTGCATGCGTGACTCCACTGCAGCCAACATTGCCTAACAGTGTATTGTCTATTTTGAACAATACAGCATGGTGGCAAGCTTGGTATCTTTATGTTTACCTTTCGGGTGAATTAAATGGAATTTAAACAAATCTGTTGTTATTACTACCCTCCTTGTTCTGTGGTTGTTATGGAGAGTAGTATCACATAAAAGGGAGTAGTATCCAGTATCTGTACTTTGAACAACGCAGGCGTAGTTTATGGACGTAAGGTAATACTTAAATTAATTAATTTTAAATCCATTTTTACTAAAAAGATTGAATTATTTACAAAATGTTGTACACTATAAGTATTTTATGTCCAAAATTATTATTAGTGTACTCCCATGAATCACATTTTGAATTGAAAGTTGTACACATTGGATAACACGGAGGCAACTCAATAAATAAATAAAACCAAATACGTTCTAACCACTATAGAAACATTTTATAGACTGTTCGCAATAAAGTGCACTGCATAAAGTTTTCTTTTAATTTAATTTAATTTTTCTTCTTGCAATTGGACCTCAGCCCTGTGGCAAGGATTTGCTTAACCTACCTCTTCTTAATTTTGCGACCCCATCACCTTTTTACTTAACTCCCTCGCTCCCGTCACCTCAACCACATCCCTCGCCACATTCCAATGCTTCACCGTTCTCACCATAATAGTGTTTTTTTCTCTCTCTGCCCTCTTCCCCACCCTCTGTATCTTCCACTCATGATCACCCCTTCCCCTGAATATACCTCTCTGTATCTTGTTACCCAGTTGTGCCCACCCACCCACCCCCCTCACCACGTTAAACATCCTTACCGGCCGCTCCACTCTCCTGCAGTGTGCCCCACCCCAGTCCTCTCACCATTACTGATGTCTGAAATCCTCCTCTCTCTCCCCCTGTGTCCTCCACTTATTTCTATATGAAAACTATCAAGAAACCAATAAAATACTATTACGTAATATGAACTACTTTTCCAATATCATATACAGTTATAAAGAGATATAATTTGTTCAGTGCAACAAACAGTTATATGCCCTCTTATTGTATTAGTTACATGATTTTTTAATATTACATTTAATATCGAAAATGTAATTAGAATGCCAATCCTTTGTTTTATGCACTTCCTTTCCAACAGTGTTAAATGTATAACTATATTATAATATAATCGACTGCAAAACATATTTCGCTTCTCCTGAAAAATTCCACAAACTGTACTTGACTGTTTGTTGCACCAACCCCTTCAATTAGTGTTCATTTGTTTGAACTGTTTTAATTTGAATTTACGTAAACAAATGTTACTTTTGGATTGTGTAACTGAACAACAATATGTGCAACACCCGATTTTTTAATAATGCTTCTGGCAAGAATTGGTGTCAAATGGCTAACGGTGTAAAGTAAATTGAGGTCAAATTACATTGTGATAATATTATAAGGGAATGTGGCTGTGTACTGTCAAGTAATTTGTGATGTCGACATAATATGTGATAAAAAGTAGTAAAATGTAGTACAATTGATGAATTTTCAGGAAAAGTTATTTGAAACTAGTATCGTAAAGTAACGTAGAGTGGATGGGTTTTATTTTACTGTTCAATTCCTGTGGACCTATATTGGTATCAGACAGTAAAATTAAACTCATTTGTTCTTTATTGCTTAGCAATTTAAAAATATAGTGAGTGAATTTTATAGGACAAAGCTAGTTATTGTTGGAAATGTATCATGTTGCATTGGTATTACTATGCAATAAAGAGCGGATGGGTTTTGTTTTACAATTTCAATCCTAGTATATTGGTTTCAAATAGCAATGTTAAATCCATCCATTTTTTATTACTTTGCAATACCAAGAGGCCATTAACGTTTTTATGTGTCCCTGCCCAAAAACCCCAGTATTCCCCAGGATTTCGGGAAGTGTGTTGAAGTAAAGGGGAATGTCACCTGCATTATGTATGACAACGCACAGTTTCTGCACTAAAGGTCACAAGTACATGATGTATGGCTTGTAACGTGGTTGGATCATGTCAAGGAATGCTATCACAGCTATCATAGGTACGTCCATACTAGGCGAGTCATATTTGCTTGTACGGTAGACATTGTCCACTGTATCCTTACACAGCCAGCACGACATGCACTGTAAGCCATGAGACATGTAGTACAGTTATGATACCTCTCAGGCCTAGACTATGTGTCAAAACTATTTTTGTTCCTCTAGATGTGAGGATTGTTGTCCCTAAATATTACTTTGCAGTTTTGCAACATTCTGTGAAGTTATCTGGCTAACAGGAATGCATCTAGCAATGGTCAGACCACACTAATCTCCTACCATTATCATTCCAGGTTGTATTCCTGATTGGGTTGCACATTTTTTTGCATGTGGAATAAAGTGACTGACGTTGCTGTTGACGCTACATATCTTTGCATCATTATTCCATATTCACCTCAAAAATGCTGTCTACTTTGCACAATAAACTACATTAAAATTAAATTTTATCCTCTTGGGGCTGTTATGTAAACCATTGCTGTTATAGGCTGTTCGGGATAAAGTGAGCATTCAATAAAACCCTGCCAAATTTCTATGTTCAACCAATTTGTATATTTCCGCACGTAATGGCTATCGACAGGAAATATCTTACCTCTCTGGACACGTCACTTGATGTTTGCGCATGTAAGATAATTTGTGCGGTTGTTAAGGACCTACATAGTTTGATTATAAAATATTATTAATGAAATCAAATACAAATATGTCGATTTCAGAGGATTTAATTTCTGTATAGTTGTATTTCAAAAGGTAAATAGGCAGAACTACATTCAGCAAATCACTTCCAACCATACAAGTTGTAAGGTAACTATTGTTAATGTTTAATTAAATGCAGTTATGGCTGGTGATTTTTTCAAAAGTTAAATCTTTAGTGCTTACTTTATTCCGAACGACCTATATAAACATTGTGAAGAATATTTTCACTCGGTGTATGTGGTTCAGTTAGAGCCAACTACATAGGAATAAACCATCTTTCAGGTGGACCCGTATAAAATACTTGAGGAATGCATTCTTATGTAAGCCTACTAACTGCAATATTTGTTTTGTTTTTTTCCCATCCAGAACATGGAGGCACACTGTCTTGTATGCAACACAGCACTTGCATTGAGTGTTAGTGAAGTCTACGACATTTTTAAAACACAGATTGCACCAGACACTGGCGAACTCGAACTAACAGTTCTGGACAAGATAAGGCAGGTGCTAGCCAGACCATCCACTAGCATAACTCTCCACAGCGAGATAGTCTGTCGAAGATGTTTCGGACTGCTCGCGGAACTCCACAGTGCTGAGATTAAACTGAACACTTTACGCTCAGAGTTGGTGGCAAGGTTTGATCAAACCGTTATGTTGTACGAACCACGACCCAACAGTGGCAGCGGCGAGAAAGCAACTCCGGATGACGAAAACAAGTTGGTCATCACAGAGGAAGGTAAAGTCGTGGACAAAAATGGAGTGGAAAAGTTTCCGATAGCTAAGCCCTTCAACAAGAAAATGAGGCGGAAAAATTTACCCGGCACTTTGCCCGGAAACAAAAAGTACCCGTGTTCAGTTTGCGGGAAAAGCTTCCGTGCGTTCAGTCACCGGGTGGAGCACATGTTGATCCACCTGGACGAGAAACCATGGAAGTGCTCGGAGTGCAAGAAGTCATTCAGGACTAAGAGTGCGCTCAAGGTGCACCGCATGAAGCACACTGGAGAGCGGCCATTCGTCTGCCAGCTGTGCGGGAAGTCTTTCGTCGACAAGTGAGTATCATTGGGTTAGTCAAGTAACCCAGGACAACTTTGATTACACTCTTGTGTGCAATTGCGGTAGCCTACTGTTCAGATGGTAAAGATTGTAAATCTGTTTTAAGTCACTAAATATATTTGTGAGTACTGATTAGAAATAGTTTTGTTACAACTTGTATTTTAATTAATTATACGTTAAAGACTAACATTTCATGTAGGCTATAGGAATACACTCACTCTATGTTCATAATGTATTTAGTGCTGCAATTGAGTATGGTTTACCACTTCCCTCGTTATTTATGCTTAAGAAGTTGTAGTTTTTATGTAAAACTTTTTTAAAAGTTAATTTTTCCTTCCAGTCCACCGTCTCCTTTACTGCGTCAGGACTTGCAATGTAGTAATGCTCAGCAACCAGTCATGTTTTCCACGAGTATCAGAGATGGTGTGGTCAGAGGTTTTCTCTGGATGCTCCCAATCTCTGTCAGCAGGGCGTTGTTACTACCTTCCTCAGGCACGAGTCTCTTGAACACATTGAATCCACTTACATCTTGATAGCTGGCACCAGTTAACTGTTCCATTGATTTCTCCTTTATGTCCATAGTTTTAAGTCAGATTTGTGGGAAAAAATAAGTAACATAATGCAACTCAGATTTTTCCAGTACTTCTAAATTTTGCACAGAAAGAGATTATCTACTGAATACGTAAGCTTAGGTAATTTCACACCCACATCAGTTGACATGTGAGAAGATATTTGTCAGGTCCCATGTTGTGTGTGGTATGTTAAGTATATTTTGTCTCATACCGCACAAAGAGATATCAAGCCGTGTTTTATTGTGAACTAGAATTATGTAGCACCACTCGAAACCTTGGTTTCAGTACCATTTGGTACAGAAAAGTGAACTTTGACAAGATGATGTATATTGAGCTTAAAATTTTGCCCACCCATTCATAGTTGGCTATCTCTTTAAAATTAGCTACTTTAAGTTACCTTTATGTGTAAATTTTCATTCATGGTAAGCAAGGTTTCACAGCATTGTGGTTATGAGGGGCAGTTGTATACTAATTGTACCTATACCCATCAATTTTTCTGCCATTTTCATTCATTTGTTAATGTGTAAGTTAACTTAGCAGCTCGTCCTTCAACAAAGACATGTTATAACTTAGTATCTAAATGTATAATAATTTAGCACACATTAAAACACTACATATTTTGCTGTAGGTATCAGCAGTTGTTAAAGTGTGTACAATTGGTTGACATGTACAACGTTTTAACACAATATTATTTCATCACTGTTGTTTCTTTGGTACTGCCTGTACTCAGTTTTGTCGATTGAAAAAAAATTTAGTGCCGGGAAGAAATTGGCTACGTGGTGCTGTGGTGACATTTATTTTCTTCAGAAATTAGGTAAGAGAGAAGTAGTTTTAAAGAACTTAGTGGCTATACTTACATGGTAATTGATACCCTCTAATCTAAGAGCAATGCTTGTAATAAACAATTATTTTGTAACAAGTTATGATTTTCGTTGGAAAGTTTTGAGTAAACAAAGGCAGATGAGGAACCAAGGTTAACTAACAGGCGTTTTGTAGGTACTACCTGGATGAGCATAGTCGCATTCACTCCGGAGAGAAGCCGTTCCTCTGCTCGTTCTGCAAGCGACAGTTCGTTCGCAAGAAAGATCTCGCAATTCATGTGAAGAGTCACACTGGGGACAAACCATTCCAATGCAACTCCTGCCCGAAAGCTTTCGCAGTCAAGTCTCGTTTGGACCGCCATGTCCGGATACACACGGGCGAGAAGCCTCACTCTTGCGAGGTTTGCGGGAAGCCATTTGCTAGACGAGATGACTACAAGGTAAGATGGCTATTGCAAAGTACGCACATGTATAGTTTAGCTCTTTGGATAAAATAAATTTAGGTAAAACCTTTTCTTGTTATTTTACTTTTGACCAACTGACATAACATTTCCAAAATTGTCTGTGAATACGACATACTGTACAGTTAAGGGGTATGGAAAGGTACGATGTCGAACAGACGACTGGAATACTCAGTTGTCAATAAAATCTGAACTACTCATCAAAATTCAATGACATTTTTTGCCGAGTAGATATTTCATTAGCTGACATTTATTTATATAGCACTATGCGATAGTAGGCTTTACTTTTGACTAAATAATTAAAAACCTTCTTAGAAAAATAAAGAAACTGCAAAATCTACAAAAATGGGAAATTATAATTTTTATAATTTTTAATACAATAATATCTAGGTCTTTATAGCAACCAAATTTAAAAAATACTTGTGTTTCATTTGAAAATAATTTTAACATCCGTAAAACTCTCGCGCAGAATTTTCGGATGGTAAAATTATTTTCAAATTAAAACTTGAGTATTTTTGAAATTTGGTTATCATAGAGGCCTAGATATTGTCATGTTAAAAATTATAAAAATGACAGTTTTCCATGTTTGTACATTTTATAGTTTCAAGCCCTTAATTTTCTAAAAACAATTTTTAATTTTTTACTTGAAAGTACCACATACTACTGCATAGTGCTATATAAATAAATGTATGCTGATAAATAATCTACTCGGCAAAAAAAAATTTCATCAAATTTTGATGAGTAGTTCAGATTTTATTGACGATACAGTATTCCAGTCTGCTCGACATCATACCTTTGCACGGTCCTTAATGTACGTCTAATTCCAGATACTTTTCAAGTATGATATTCCCTCTCAGATGTGAATACATTTTAATGCTTTAAGAATATATTACTTTCATGTGGAAAAAGGTAGTAAGATGTTCCTTAACGGGTCGGCAGGTGCACATTCGTCAGCACACCGGTGAGAAACCATTCCAGTGTGGTTACTGCAGCAAGACATTCACTAATCACTCCAATTGCCTGACGCACGTCCGCACGCATACTGGTGAGAACGTCTCCCACGGCTGCTGGGTGTGCGACAAGAAGTTCGACAGGCGGACAAAGCTCGACAAGCACCTGGAGGAGTGCCACGCGGGTGACCTACTGAAAGCTCAATCCTCGGCAGAGATGCAGGTCGTCCAGCCGGTCCCTCAGGTCGTGGCCAGTGCGACGTACCCTTCGGAGTCTCTGCCGGGGTTGACTGTGACTGAGCTTGGTGGGACACTTCATGCTGTGCCAGTAGGACAGTTGGCGCAGGTTGCGTGGAGTGATGGTACGCCCGCTGGCACGTCCACAACTTACGTCAGTCTCACCCCAGAGGCATATATCAACATAATTACGTAGTTTGTCTAATTTTCAAGCACAACTTCTGATAAATGCAGGTATGCCCTTGCTTAAAGACAGCATTATGTTCCTAAAAGTTTTAACGCAAGTTTTGAGGTGGTTTTGAGACTCTCGGGAAAGTTGGCAAAACATCTTGTAATTGTATTAAGGACAATCTATAAATGGTCTTAAGTTATTATTATTTACAAATGGAAAACTGCCAAACCCCAGAGTGTTGTGGCTGTGTTGTAAGAAATCAATCAGTAGTTGACATGTAAACCAAGGACATCTCATAGCATTTCACCATGTAAAAATTCTCCTTATCTACTACTACATACTGTTATGTGAAGTTAACATGGGTAATTATTTATAACTTATGCACAGATTCTAAGTAGGCGTAAGGATAGTAAAGTTTAACATAATGTGGTATATTTTATTTATCTCAGAGCAAAACATTTTCGTTTTAGGTCTGGCAGCAAATATTTATATAAGACGGAGTCACGGAGCGAACCTCCTGCACATGTGCTCCCTTGAATGTCTGGGGCAGGGCTGCCGACAAAGTGACGGGATGCGCTCTAGTAGTGTGGCATAGCCCGCCTAAACTTACGTACAGAAACAGATATAAACTAAAATTGTAATGCACACAATACACTCTCATTAAGAAAAATAAGTACAACATAATTGACATCAGCAGTAAACTAAAAACTAAAACAGATGCTGCTGCAAGTGTTATGTTGGCACTACCACAGTACACACGCCTCATGCTTCTCACACTTGTAGGGTTTACAGAGAAATACATTAATTAAAGCAGGTGTGTTCGTTATATTCCCTATCTGCTGCACCCAATGCCAGCATGAGTGGAGTGTTACTCGCTACAGATTTGCATGACGTAGCCTCATTGGGTCGCGAGTGCAGGACCTTTGCTCAGGAGGACAGCAGAGCAAATGTTCTAGAATAGGAACGTGGACACCGGTTCACGTCACTTTGAAGAATGGTCAAAAGTCCAAAATAATATGCACATATAACACTACTATTACACTAGACCCCCGATTTTACGAACACTGGATTTAACGAAGGTAGCGATTCTACGAATACAATCTCAGAAACCCTCAAAAAATAACAAAATTATATGACAAAAAAAAATTATAAGGAATTACGTTGACATCTAATTCACAGCATTAATATATGAATTGTAGAGTTGCAGTTATTACTTGGTAAGTCACAATATTAAAAATAAAACAAAAATAGCGAAAATCCATTTAAAAAAGTGGCAGCGACAGTTTGAAAACCGCGCAGCGGCGGCGCTGCCGCCTGTGCCACCGGCCGGCCTGTCTCCAACTACGACGTATTAGGATCTATATTGAGGTCGTACTATAGACGCAAAGTTCCAGCGCATGCGCACATGCTCATTTAACTATAGTACAGCCTCTTTCTAGGCTGTTTCACGTCTTATATCTCTCTCGGCGTACTATAGACGCAAAGTTCCAGCGCATGTGCACATGCTCATTAAACTATAGTACAGCCTCCTTCTAGGCTGTTTCACGACGTCTTATATCTCTCTCGTCTCGCGCCGAATGAGTTTACTTTTTTACACGAACCCTATAAATAATAGTGTGAAATAGCGTGATATTTTTCTTTATCGCGTTAACACCATACGTACTTAAAACAATTAACTTGGCGCATAATTTGCTTAAACAATGCGTTACTGTGTGTCGTAAAACGTGGGTTTCACAAGTGAGCAAGATAATAGCGCTACCTATTATACAAATGTAGAAACATTTGTCTCCGGGTATGTCGAACTTGGAAAATAAATAGACGTTCGTGTATTACGTAATCCCGGAACTCCTAATTTATTTTTACCGCATATACTGACTGTGAAAGTGATTATTTTCAATCACTTATACATGTAATTCTCGACGATTTTAGGTAAGAACGTCACAAAATGGCGTTTTTGGAACAACGTCGGT
>PNEQ01020558.1:0-38872 GCA_003012365.1 Medauroidea extradentata | reverse complement strand
TTTGTTCCAGTGCCTTATGTGCACGTCTGCAGTTCTGCTTCATAGATATTGGCAGCGTGCCTTTGAACTGTGACGTTTCTCATTTGACTGTACCAATCACAATAAGGTTACTGTAACACCACACGTCTGTGATTTGCGTGTAAAACCCCACGACACACGAATGTCGAAACATCCAATCTCTGACCGTGAAGCAAGTCTGCAGACGTGCACACAAGTCACTGACACAAAGTGAGGCAAATTTCTTTTCGCGAAAAGTTCATGTCTCTATGTATCGATAAATACCCATGATTAGGGCCACGATTTTGTCACGAAAAGATTTTTGCCCCACTTTGTTTCAGTGACTCACGTGCACATCGGCAGTTCTGTCTCAAGGTTATTGGCAGCGTGTCTTTGTTCAGAATCGTTTCTCATTTTACTGCACCAATCAGAATAAGATTATTGTGAGTCTGTACATCTATAATTTGCCAAGGCCAGTGAGAGTAAAATCATCCAATCACAGACGATGTAGCAGAGCTGCAGGTGTGCACATGACGCATCGAAACCAAATGTTGCAAAAATCTTTTCGCCATAAAATCGTGGCTCTACCCATGATTTTTCGGTATACAGGAAGGGACAGGAAAATTTTGTGAATCCAATAACCTGCAGGCTAGAATCCATTGTAGTAAGCTTGCTGAAGCCCCTTCTATTCGTTCATAGTCTGCTGCTTCGAGTAGCAGCTAGTTGGCTAATGGTCGGTGTTTCAGTATGCATAATATAGATGATTCTAACGTGCAGGTCATTGAAGTCGCGAAATTTCCCGGTCCCACTGTGACACATCCTATGCTCCACTCGGCCTATATACTAGCATGCACGCCGGAGGGCCCACAGAACTGTGCAGGCGCTCATGCGGGCGTAGCGAGATTTGAGAGCTCGCCAGAAAAAAATTGCCCCCTCGTCAGCCGCACTCGAGTTCTCTGACCCTGTGCGTCTTGCTACACTCTTTCCGTTACTGAATACAATAATAGAAAACTTCATTATTATGGATTATATAGATTTTAAAAACACAGCAACCAGAGTTGTAATCACGTCACTATAGACAAAAATTGCTACCTAAATAACGATTTATTGCGTGCTGGTAAACTGTGACCTCAGAGAACAATTACTTATAATTTATTTTAAATAACTCAGAGGTAATCTAAAAGCCAATAAGTTAAAAAGATTTAAAAGTTAAATAAAATAAATAAAACATTAGTTCAAGTGCCAGTAATTTTATACGAAACGTTACGTAGGTACTGGTTTACACAATGTTCTGGTTATTATATGCGTACACAATATTTACATTATTTCAGAAACAGTGTATTTTTGTAGAAACGTGTCCCCTTACAAATTAACTTTAGTTGAATAGTAAAATTAGACAGTGAAATAAAATATGTTACATTTTATCATCTTATTGCATCTAGTTTCTGTGTTGAATTCCAGCAGGCGAAAAATAGAGTGAACAAGACGCATTATCGTAGGTTGCAGCATCCTCAGAGCAGGATAAAGTGAAAACAGTCCGTGAAGCGGCTACCTATCAGCGTGCTGAGGATGTCGGGGACCGTGCCATGGCCAGTCCAGTACGCCATGTCGGCAGGGACAGGATATGTTTGGTAGTACGTCGGAAAAAAATGTAAACTGGAAAACTTGATGCGAAGATGGACTGAGACTGGAACTGAATCTGAGACTGAGACGTTCTAGGGGCCGAACTAGAACTGAAACCCTCTGTGGACAGAAGCAAAACACGGAAAAAATTTAGTCACTGTTCGAGACCAATAAAAATGGAATGGGCTCTCACGGTGGTAACACTTACCAAAGACGAGGGTGAAGAAATGCTACGTAGATAGCATCTTGAAACTAGTTGTAGAATGTAAAAATTGCTCACTACATTTTCCACAAATGGAGACTATGGTGCTACTTCTATAAATAGGTAAAAAAAAAGCTGTAGTAGCCCAAGAGTGACTACATCCTGAGTGGAAAGTAGTCCATGTTACACACATAAAACGCGTAAAGACACTCGACACATCTGGCGCGCACAAGGTAGTAACATCTAATGGCGGCAAACCAACACTGCTGGAGTCCGCGTACATGTACAGGAGGTTAAAAAACTCTCAAGACATGGCGCGCGAGTGTCGAAACGGCCAAAATGGCCTACATTACCGGATATAAAACGGATTAAACTGGATAACACTGATTCTACAAGCACTGAAAGAAGCACTTTCAGACGAACAGAACGGGGGTGGGGGATCGTATATGGTAGGCCTGTATGCATGTATGGCCGAAATAATAAAAAAAAAAGAATTTTTTAAAAATCCCCAAAAAGAAACAAACACTTTATGTAGTAATACATTGAGAGTATAAACTACACTGATAAACTTGTTCTCACTTAACAAAGATTTGAATTAATATTAAATGAAAATACTAACTTAAATAATAGATAAATTAAGGAAAAATTAGCCTAATTCATTAAGTCATTGCCAGATAATGGCAACAGGCTGCTGTTCCCGAAACGTCGCTTTCTTGATCTTGTCTGGAAAACTACTGTGTTTAGTTTCGTCTCATTGTCGTGTCATATTTTTGTGGTTCATATACTTTGTGTTCGTCTTTGTGTTGTTATGTTCGTGACTGTGAAACTACTGTGTTTTATTTGTTCCATTGTTCTGTCGTATTTTTGTGCGTCTTATATTGTACCTGTTTGTCCGTTGGGCAGTGCAGGCCTGAAACCTACGCCGTCTACTCTGGTAGTGTCTTGTTTTTTTTCCTTTTTATTTCTTATTTATCTTATTTGGTTGTCCTTGTTTTATTTTACCAGATTCCATTTATGGAATGTTTTCTTGTGTACGTATCCTGCTCACTAAAGCATACCCTGCCTATTTATGTTTTCTCATTCTATTTAATTTTCTTTGTCAGACGTCTATCTGCATCGCAATGGAGTATGTCTAAAAAACTACATCCAATCTTTACCAGTATTAATATATGCCTTTTTAGGATATTACTAACTCTAGTGTACAAAAAAATATTTAACAAATTGCTGCATAATTGCAAATGGTTTCCAGTATTTTATACAGTAGTCATTTCAAGCATTGATCTTTTGTTGCGAATAGACACTTGTCAATCGCGTACCGAAAAAGAGGTTTAGATAATTCCGTGTAAAATTTTAATCAGGATAAAAGTTTGTTGAATTAAGAATTTTTATAGCAAAATAATAATGAAATCAGCAAACATGCCCTCGGAAGAAGGTGACCTTCCAATACTTTCGGCATATTTAAAACGTTTGTAAGGGTTGTAGACAAATACACCCACTAATTAAAGAAAATTATATAGCGAATATATATTTTCAAGGAGCAGATCATGCTAGATATTCTACCAACTATAGTATAATTTACATTTTAGTTTATTTAAAAGCAGGATATGGAAACTACGCCACAGTAGATGCAGATGAAAGCTACCCGACGGATATTTCCAACAACATGCGATTTGAAGACGATAAGAGAAGATAAGCATGCAAGAATCGCATTCCCGGGGAACCTCATGAACATGATTCTGTTAGGTGAGTTCATACTCTTGATACAACGAAATTTATAAAAAAAAAAACATACATCGTAATTAAAAAAAAAAAAACAGAAAAATGCAATTTCAGTATTTAAAAAGAAAATTTTACCTGGCGGAGGGCAACTTCGACAAAAGGCAATTTGAAAAAAAATATATATATATATATTACTTTCGTTTTTACCATTCTTTTCGTTGCGTGATACATAGTTGATAACAAGTACGTGAACGTCGGAAATTCGTGATTTTTTTTCTACTTAAACAATTTTCGTTGCGTGTAGCTGGTACTGTAACCAAGGTACGTACGTCGGTGAGTCAACTTTGCTGAGCTGTTTTGAAACATTGGTTATATGACTTGATTTAATTGCTTGCACGTAGTCTCTCCTTTCTTGCGTTCCTAATAACCTGACTGCGTTGTTTATTGGAATGTAAACTTGTACGAACACAAGAAAATTTAAATGGTTTACATTTATGGATAAAGTGACAATAATGTCGATTATTCGGTAATCATTCATGCTGAACGTTATTCAAACTGGGTGCGATCACGTAGTTCATAATTTTAGGTTTTTCAAGAGTTCTCCACCGAGATAACTGCATAACCACGAAAAAAGAACCGTCGAAGAACAATTGCTGGAGAGAATTACGAAATTGCGGCATTAGTCGCAGTCAATCATAACCCCCACGTTATCGCTCGACAATTAAGTCGTGAAACGGGAATCAGATACAATACATTTCCGAAAGTTTTGAAACGTACAAAAGCCACATGTTTCATGTTTCCTCCCATCACGCATTTCATAGCAATGATTTACACAACCGAGTAACATTTTGCCAGCGTTTGCTTCAGTGAATACAGAGACATCCGAATATTTTAGCTCAAGTATAGTTCTCTGATGAATCGACTTTTACGACCCATGGTACAATTAATCAACACAACGTGCATATTTGGAATATGGGAAACGCACAATGCTTACGCCAAGTTGAACATCAACGTCCGTGGAATGTGAATGTATGGTGTGGAATAATGGGTGAATAACTCATTGGTACATTCTTTATGGATGACAACTTAAATTGTGTTATATATCGAACATTAATGGAGGACGATCATCCAGCATTGCTTGAAGTCCTTCTCTTGAAATTGCGGCAAACAATGTGGTTTCAACATGGTTGTTGTTCAGCACATTATTTTGTAGCGTCACGTAATGTAACAGATCGCGTGTACATAAATCGGTGGATCGGAAGAGACAATCCAGTATGTTTTGCCTGAAAGATCGCTGGCTCTTACGTCGGCAGACTTTAGTTTGTCGGGTTGTTTAAACGTGAAGTTTATAATTAAATGTCAGCAACGTGTGATAACATGAATCAGCATGTTACCAATCATTACACCAGAAACACTTTTCAATTGTGTTTATTCATTCCAAGTGCTGATAAATAAGTACATCGAAGTGTGCGACGACATCGTGAGCACTTGCTGTGAATCAAACACGTACTCCGATAGTGAGAATCAAGGTGACTCACGTTAATAAAGCACATCGATAGTGCGAGGCAAGGTGACTCACGTTAATAAAGCACATCGATAGTGAGAGGCAAGGGGACTCACCTACAACAAACACCCCGTTGGTGAAAGGGCGAGTGCACTCGCCAAAAGTAATCTGTTTAAGAAATTATTGAACACATGTGTTTTTATTTTTTTAACACAATTAATTTTTCCTAAGATACTAACGTTGGAACCAGGGCCCCAGACCAGCAAGATGTTGTATAGGAAGCAGCTATGGATTCTGAAGGCAATGAAAAAAAAATCAGGTTGTCTGGACGGGAATTCGAATTCGGGCCTTCTAGAATCCAAACTACATGAGAGATTAGAAGCAGTTAATCTTTGTAAATCTGGAAGGGAATTTAATGGGAAATCTTGAAATGTAGTGAAATTATCCAGTTATTCTAATATAATTATAGGAATTGTGAGAGAAACATGTGTAATTATAAAAAAAAATTGTTGAAATCTTAAGATATTTCTCGACTTCAAGGTCACATATGTTTAAGTTCATTGAAATCCAAGTTTACTAATTCTTGCGCACCCAAGTCCTTCTTTAGACTCCTGCTTATAAATCTGTCAAATCCATGTGCTCTTCAATGAAGTAGTGGGTGTATAATACGCCCAATAATTTAGTGACCATGTTGAGCACAACTATATAAACGTTGAAAACCAAAATGTTAGAACATTTGTGCACCCACAGACAAAACAAATCGTGTAGTTATGAGTTAAATATGTGAATACAACAATATACGTGTAACAAAACTATTTCTTATGTCCCTTGTATTGGGATTAGCAAGCGGACAAGAAAATGCAGCTATTTTTTCAGCGGAAGTGCGGCATCCTTCACAGAGGAAGTGCGGCAACCATCACAGAGGAAGTGGCAAGACATGTGGTAATAGAAGCAAATAAGTCTAATAGGGACGCGTTGTAGACTATTTTACTGGCAGGTGCGATTCCAGTTTCGAAGCGTGTTAAATGAATAGAGAATTCAACAATGTTTGCGAAACCTTTATCGTCAACTGCACTATAATTTTCCGTTAGCGTAGTGCTTAATTATTTTCTGACTTTCTAAGCCGATGCAGCTACATCTCCTTCTGAAACATCGGCTACTTCGTCGGTTGTCAAACGCCTCTCGAGACTGGTAAACGTCAGTCTTGTCAGAAGCTATGTTTTAAACTGTTTACGCTGTATGTCGAACATAGTAGTAGGAAGTTTGATTATTCTCGGTTGTTAATGAAAGTTTTGGTTTATTAAACTTATTTATAAAAATTGTAAAATATGCTTACAACATTAAAGTACGCTGAGTGGAGATTAAGATATTAAAAGAGTATTTACCCTATATGTGTCCACAGAATAGCAGTGTATGAAAAGTAAAAAAACTCTAAGTGCGAAATTAAAATATTGAACATTAGTAACGTTTAGTGACCAGTAAAAATAGCCGCCTGCATAGTTCCCTTTTAGAGGTAATTTCGAACACCTTTAAAATGAGTTGGAGGCAAGTTGAGGGCTGAAGTACTCCTGGAGGGTTTAATCTGGTATGTTGTGACTTTCCTGTAAAGCAAATATGATATGTATCGTAGTAGATTAAAGTAACAGAAAAAATATTCATTGGGAATCTGCTGTAGCTATCGGTAAAAATATTAATACGGTTAAATCGAAAATAAGTATATTCGGGTTCAATTCTTATAATTTTGAGGGAAACATGTATCATTTTGAGAGATTTTCTACAAAGATAACCCTAGAAATCGATAAATTCCTTTTTCTAGCTTTATGATTATGTGCCAGAAGGAACTAAAATATGCTTATGTTCTCAACTACAATACTTATTTACTACTAAGTTACTTAAAATATTACACGCAAGACAATACAATATCCACACTTAATTACACGCAAGGATAAGTATACACAATAATAAATTGACGTGTGCGAACCGAAATTAGAGTAATAAATACAATTTGTGATCACTTGCAGTCAATTTTCTTGATTCACAAAATAATGGACACGAATATTACTAACAACGATTTTCGTCTCAGATGAATAAATTTCATCTAGAAGTCAGAGCCGATCATTCGAATAAACACTGTTAAAAACCCAGTTTTCAAACATTAATTGCGGATGTAACATAAGAGTTTCTCATATTAAAGATAAACTTACGTTTAAGGAAAACTGATACTGGCAAGCTGCACTTAATTTTGAATATTAGTAGTGAAACATAAGAAACATTAAAACAGTCAAAATAAAATAAAATAAAGAAACAGGCCAGAAATATCAATTATATTTTGATTAATACTCTGAGCATGCTCGTTACGAGATAAACAGAATGTCAATAATAAAATTAGTGACATAAATGAATGCATTTACACTGTGGGTTTAGTGATACTGTTAAACATGTACATGCCAGAAAAATCGTTGTAGTAGAACGAGTGAAAGACTCTCCCTTGTTTAAAATTATTACAGAAACACCTGCATTAAATACACGAGATCAAATTTATGACAATACAACTGCACCTGTGCCTATATCTAATGCTGATCTTTGCATAATCTGGCAAAGCAATGATCTGAGAGCATTCCTACTTTTGCAGGTAACGCCATAGAAAATCCAGTAACTGACCTGAGACACGTGGACGAATATGCCAGACTGCTCGGGCTCGCTGATGAAGATATTTTTAATGGATGTTATCAGGAGAGAATCTGGCCCATTCGTCAGATCCACAGTTTGATTTAGGAAGAAGGATGGTTCCGTAAGGCTATGTTTAGTTTTTTGATTTATTAACAATAATAAAGTGAATTTTATTGAAAATGCTAAATTGCAAAATACTTTTAAAAATCTAACAAAATGCCAAATTTCTCACTACATTTGGCATCAATTTTGCCTACTGGCAGGTACTATTATAGTATACGTCTTAACAAATAATTTTATTGTTTGAACGCAAAAATGTATGATTTCCGTAAAATATTTTCGTCTGTATAATCCAGTCGTTTAATTAATCGGATACCATGGCCTATATGTAAAAATTGTGTTAGCTCATCGGTTTCTAAACGTATAAACCCGTAACACATAAAACAGATAATTTTATGCAACACCTAGAACTTTTCTTGCTGTCCAATAAAAATATCTGGCATTACTCACTAAATCTGGATTGCCTGCCATTGGTTTGTTAAAATTTTTTTAATATTTCAGTGTTTGTACCCAACAAGTTGCACGATGTTTCTTTCGTATACCAAACATGAAATGTAATTAGGCAGTCTTCTGTAGCTACTTAGTACAGGTCGAAAAAACACCACGGAAGTGATTAATTTACAAAGAAAGATAACATTTGAATTCAGACTAACACCAACAGTCTTTTTAAAAGATTAAAAACGTTTTTTTCGAGAGTTAATTTAACCGGTAAACCAAACCAAGTTTCTAAATATTTACCTACTATACACAAAAACCTTTGGGCATGCATTAGGAGTATAAATTGCTAGACGAAAAGCGTTGACAAAGATAAACAGTAATCTCTACAAATTACCCCATAAAATCAAATTTTACATTTATAAAGTAGAATCCTCCAATGTGAGAGAAAGTTAAAAGACTTATGGGTCACAAAACTTAGGAATCTTTGCTTTCATAGAAGATATTCATATATCCCTAACAAGAAGGTACTTACTATATCAAAACTGTTAATTCTATATTTGATTTATCAAAACAGCTACATAAAAAAAATACCCGACGGAGAAGAAAATCTGGTGCTAAAGTTCAAGGTCACATGGAGGTTTGTTGTAGCAAACTTTATCTCGTTATAGTAAGATGCTGGAAGAATATTTGAAAAAAAAATCATAGTAAACAAGAACAAGGTGCCTGTTGTAGTCGATATAAAAATTAATTATCTATACCTTATCGAAAATCCGAAAATAATACTAACAGAACTTACGATTGAACGGAATTGATATTTCATCGTAACCAAGTTTGCTCTAAGCGTATAAAATCAGCTACTGTCACTAAAAAGAATATGAAGCAATCCATTGTTATTTCGCAACATTAAAAGAAAATTTCGAATTTTAAAAAGACCAAAGCTGCGCTAAATATGCAAAGAACCGTTAGTAAATTAGTCACCAAGTATGAAATCAGGAAAAACATTCAACACACAATTTACAGAAAGGATTCCAGTACGTTTTGTACTTATTGGTTTCAACCTTGTTGAATGATAATGCATTTGTAATAACTTAATTGTAACTGGTTGTACCCAGTTAGAGAGTCATCGTTAAATTTTTACTGAAAAAATTGAAGTTGTTACGAAGAGGAAGGTAGATCATAGTACGAGCTGTTAGAAAAGGAAGCACAATTTATTCGTTACACTAGGAAACTGAGGCCTAGGTAACTCAACATTTCTTCATACACTGTTTCAGTCACGCATCCGCAGATTATCCTTGTACAATAAACTGTGATAATTATTCAGTCCATACTTATTTTCAACCGTCAGAACGTTCAGCAGGAGTAGCTTTATACTTTCACGTAGGGAAAATAAGTTGGACTTTGTCATTGATCGAGAAGATTTCTCTGGTTGCGCCCGTTACTCTCGCCATCCATAAGAGTCTGCCGCCTCAACTTGTGTCTTTGACTCCTTGTTTCTTGAGCTTCAAATTACTTCTGAAGGAAACTTGCAGACAGTCTCCTTAATTTGCCTCACTGATTCCTAGTTTCACAAGCCTCGACCTGCCTCGGCGAAACCAAGCCATGTCTTGAAATCCGGTTTATTACAAATATTTTATTGTAACTTTATTCATACAATTATTATTATTTTCTTATTTTTACCATTCAGCTAACATAACTTTAGGAATAACATTTTAAAAATTACATTCATAACTATGCTTTGAGCTGTAATGGTTTCCGACAATCCACTTATAATATTATCTTTATACTACGGACAATGTTTAAAATTATTATAATAAGCCGAAATTGACTATTCACTTATTTTACTGAACTACATAATCTTCATTCGCATGATGAATTTCAATAACTGTAGATTTTTGTTTAGTAAATCTATTATTATTAAGTATTTGTTAAATTTTACAAATGTATATTTATTCACTAATAAAACTCAAGGTGAATTACATTGTCGCATTGACAAGTTCTGAAGGCCCTTCAATAGCGAATTGCAGTGAACATGTGGGCGGCACCGCCTCTTGCGACAATTTCATGCCCGCATCAATGTTTATAACTACTTTGAACATCTGAAATAAATTAAATTTATTTCAATATCATATATTAATGTTGTCAGTAAAAAAAGCTCAGAGTGTCCCAAAATCCGTTTCACATTTTTCATGAATAAACATTCACCAATCTCAATCTAATTTCTCTTCTATTGTAATCATAAATCATAAAGAAAAGTATAACGTATTAAAGGTACCTATATCAGAGAATCTTTAACGTGAAGGGAAACTGCTTTCTCTTTATTTAGTTTAAAAAAAACGCGATTGAGCAGCGTTTCACTAATTCGTTTAGTTATATTTTTGGTGGTATTTATTTATTTTTTTTTTGGAGTTTTCTGCAAATGTACCTAAATTATTATTTTGGATTTTATTTAATTCGTTCAATAAATATGTAATTCCCAAGTCCTGACACAGTAGGTTCAATGCTGTTGATTTATTTTCTAGCCATCTTAAACTTCCTAAACCTTGAGGTATAGAATTCTGTGAATATGTTATTTCAGCAGATACGTTTTAAAGTCTTAACTGTCGCTGCTATTTAAATAACGTGGGTTTAGCTGATCTTTAGATTTTATTCGTAACTAAACTGTGTCAGCGTGTAAGACTGTTAGAAAATAGTTTGTTATACACTCCTGGCGTCATATGTAAGAGTGTTGTACAGGACAATACGCCTCGCTAGCTCTCAATTGTTAGAAGAATGCGCACGTAGGGACTGAATTTGAAATATTTTCGAAAGGACGTTTGTGATTTCCAGTATATAGTATTCTGCTTAAAAATAAATTATTTTTGAAGGGTTTAAATCAATATATTTATTAAGATCAGTTGTAATAGAATGTAAGTAATTCATTTTAGAAATATCTTTGAAGATCATATTTAGTACTATTTTAATTGAATCAATCATTTTATAAAGGGCCTTATTCCAAAAACACGACTTTACAGGAAGTGTAATAAACATTATTGTAACCATTTTATCAAGAATAGCGAACCACCATTAATCTGTGAGGTAAAATATCATGTATGTAACTCATTTTCACAGATTCAAGTTGTATATTGTCGATATGTACTAGCCTACATAATTTACAAAATATGGAGTAATGCCCTTTTTATAGTGAATACATACATCATGCATTATATTGAATAAAAGTAATCACTTTATATTTCATGTAAAAACACAAACATTTGGAAAGAACTGTAACTGATGGTCCTTTATAATCAAAATTCAGTATCTGTAATACATTGTTCTGTAGAATCACAAAAATGTAAAAACCTTTATTATTTGTCATGATCCTGTCTTATTCTGCATTCATGGTTGAAGCAGCAGTAGCAGCATTATAAACAGGCCGTGCTCACAATGCTTCATAAAAATGTTTGCGTTATTCTCAAGCATACTGCATCAAATTGGAAATGTCTTTAATTTTTTGGCTTTAATGGCACAGATCGTAAATAGGCCTTCTCCAAGGTGAATGCAACACGTGTAGTTGGATCGGAAGTGTCTTGTACAAGACCTCCAATGAATGTGGATGCAACAATACCTCTGTGAATGCCACTGTGCTCGAATTGCATGTATGAGCATGGCTGAAAGGCAACCTTTTGGCTGTTTGGGATGTGTCTTCTCCTGGATTCAAGAGACAGACCACCTCTCCTGTAGTATGTGGGCCACCATTTGTCAAAGTTATAAATATATTCTGTTTCATCAAGCTTGACATAGTAATGTTTGATCTCTTTGTTGCATTGGCAATAATTTCGCAACACTCCTTAACGCTATAAAATCTATCTGCTTTCCTGATAGCCCTCTTCACCAAGGCAAACTTTCTGTCACACGCATTGTACGAATGTCCACGGATTGGATAATACTACTCTATCTTTACAAAACTGTTTGTGGCGATTAAAGTGGCACATAGACGGATGACACAGTGGTTCTTGTTTTGTCCGACACAGTCATCGGAAAATAAACGCAGTTCTGTAACATCCTCTGCGATGAATTCCTTTATGTAATACAGTAAGAAGAAACACACTTCGTTCGCCCCTTTCTTAGCGATGCCCTCATGGTAAATATACATGTGGGAGTGTCCAGTTGATATATTATAAATATAAAATACGTTCACCCATAACTGTCGAAGATAGAAGACGTCCTGTACTAACAGTTTAGGCAATGGTAAAGTTTGCATGTAATCAAAGCACAGACCTATTACCTTATCATTCGTCTAGCATTCCTCCGCTGTATTTTTCATGGCTCAAAAAACTTCTGACTTGTGAATCATTAATTCTGTAGCAGCAATTCTCTTGGCAGCTTCATTTAGCATCAGGCTTCTCATCTTTGCAGTTAGTTCTTCACACTTCACACATGTATAGATTTGTGGTGGACCAAACGACATAGTAAAATTATGCCGGAAGTACTTGGCATAGCACTTGTAAGTAATTCGAGTGTTGGGATGCTGTGTTTTAAACATGCCATACATCTTCTGTACTGTCAGTTCAGATGACAGATATTGGTATTATCGCGTGAAGTATCTTGAAATGTGCACTGGAATGGGTTGCATGTTTTCATGAATAAGTTTAACCTGGCTAGGCTCCATTGCACGATTTTTATTTCCAATCCCTCGCATATCTCTAGCACTGATGTTCGAGACCAGCAATGAATGCAAATACTGACTCTCTTCACTGTTACGCCAAACAAATTAATGTATGCTGTACGACACACTTTGCGTCGTTCCTGATGTAATGGTAAGCTGGATGTTTGTGACCGTTTTCTTGTAGATTCGTCTCCTGCTGCTGTTCTCATCCGCTGAATAGGCTTCGTCTGAATATAGCCACTTAGAAAAACATCTTGTTCATTTTCTTGTTTCAAAATTCATTCATACGACTAAGAACGTTAATGCAGTCATCACCTGTCAATTTTATAAAACATTTATTGTAACATCTGAAATACAAAGAAAACAAATCATACAAAATATAGTGTTTGAATTAGCCTATGTACTAAACAGAACAACACGAGTTTATTTACGATGTTAATGCCAGAACATGTTTCATTCTCGCACAATGGGATGTAGTATAACATAAGAAACGGAACTAGGAACACTAATTTGCGAAAAATAATTTTATATGCGAATTTGTATCTTGTTACTTGAATTTATAAAAAACTGACATTTATCGCCTCGGGCTTCTAATATTTGTAACGCAATTTTTAGTTTGCTTACACTAGAAAGTATAAAATCCAATCTTGCCCAACTTATGTCCAACACTTGTACTGTCTTTGTACAACAAATTGCTTGTGTACAGAGATCTGTTTCTGCTTGCATGTATTATGTTTAACAAATGCAAATACTATATCTCAAAAGAACTGTGGTTGTTGCAGAGTAAAGAATTTTAGGTAATACATTTCCTTTGCACATCTTTGGTGAATGTAACGCTATTCATTTGTATAACATTCCAAGGTGAAATGTTTTGAGGTTATAAAACAAATGGTGTTATGTTAACTGCAAATTACCGTAATTTTGTTTGTTTTAAAACCGTATAATTGATACTGTAACTTACCGTACAATCAACACCATTTGCTCCATTAAAAAACTTTAAACCTTTACCTAAATTAACTGTAAAATTGCATGCATATATAGCAGATGTTACTGACCTGCAGTCCTCTCCTGTTTTGCGTTCCGGAACAAATTTGTTTGCATGATTAATGTGTTTACTACCTTTAACTCTTGCTTTCTTTACAACATTAACTTTGTAATCGTCTTCATTTTTCTTACCTCGCTTTCTTTTCTGTGGTAAACTTTCACCGTCACTATTCGACGCCATGATGGGAACTACTGTGTACTCTGTTTCGTATATGTCCACCAGGGGCAAACACGACAATGAATGTAGATATTGCATTACTTCGTATCGCAGTAGAAACGGCACTATTCCAGGAATAAGGAACTTTCTACTGCGTCACTCTATGGACCTGGTTCGGTTTTACTGTTTATATGGCTCCGAATAGTGCCCTTTCTATGCAGAAATATGTATTTTCCTCTATATATTTTATTCCTGTTCCGAACGAATTTTCGCCAAAAGTGGAATAAGGCCTTTTTCAAAATGACAGATTCAATTGTTATTAGTCTGTGGACAGGTCTAATTATTACACTTCGTTAAAAAATTATTGTTTATCACGTTTTCTGTCCCTAAAATACATGCGTTAAGCTAGTCCACTACCAGTAAATAAAGCAATACTGTACTACAGACTGGACTATCAAATAACCTAGTAAAATGTGGTAGCAGGGTTTTAAACAAAATAATTAAATATGTCTGTAACTTCGGAGGAAATAATCCTCAATCTAATTAGTTTTGCAGAAGATGTTAAATGGCAACTAAGCCAAAACTGACCCATATGAAACATTCATTTTCTGGATTTGTTTAGGTTCTTAGAGGCTGACACACGTTCAATGAGTTGAAACTGCCGTCTGATGCTTATTATGGGTTTACCACGCATATCATTAACATAATCCTTGAACTTCGTATCATCAGTGATACATAAAGGTTAATAAGTAATTGACAAACCAAAATTAAGAAAATATGTAGTTTATTAATTCTCTTATAGTAACTTTATTAATGATGGTACTTTAAGTGTAAGTATAGTGTCCTTTTCCTACAGGCAAGCAAGTACAGTACATGACGCTCATATTATCGGTACTGACCCTTTGTGTGGCATGCAACACCATGACATTGGAGTAATAGAGTAGAGTGAACTGTTCACTGAATCATTCGCTGCAGTCGTATAGCATGACAGCGCAGCGACAGCCGCATTGATTACAGCATTCAGGAAGAAAACGAAATGTATAGTTCACTTGACGATTATTGAGGTTTGTAAATTCATCAGCGCAACTTTAAAAAGCACAGTGAAATTGTTGTCACCGTCACCAAACAGCCTACGTCACCTGAAAGCTATAAAAACAGATCGTGGGCCACGTGGTTTCTTTATGGAATGCAACCAGTTCGTCGTACTTCGCAGCTTGAAGAAAAAAAAACACAATTTTCTTCGAATCGTTATTTAGCTTATCATTGTGAAGAAGAATTTGTTTGTTATCTGTAGCAATATTAAAGCTGTACGAAATTTACTGAAGAAAAGCAGTACCGCTGCCTCAAACATTGTTTATGTATGATCACATGCCTTAAATTTGACCGAAACTTAATAGGTCACAACCCATAGACAAAGCAATTTTAAACACAATTATGTATTTAATTGACCTAAGAACCATCGCGTCCGCTACAGCAATATGCATGTGACGTATCATATACGACATTACATCTAATGAACAAAAAATGTAGTGAAATTGGTACCACAGCTTTCGTTTGACAACCACCCCAGACAAATGAATACTGTATTTTTTCGCGTGGTGCTTCCCGGACTGCTGGAACACCTTCATGTTACAATACGTACAGTTATGTGACACCAATACGTCTGGGTGCCATTTTATTAGAACGCATAAGATCGAAGATACTTGATTAAATATTTAATGTAGCGGATCATCGATATAAGTACTTTGACTACAACGTCGTGTATATTTTTACTGCTGGGATTCCCTTATGTTCTAGTGTAAAGCAAGCCTATGCACAGCATTGAGGAAAATATTGCAAAGTGGCATGCTGCTACTGACCAATTACGATCCGCTCAGGGGGGTAAAGGTAGTCGTTTCACGGTTAAGATGTATGAACAGTGACTCGTTTAACACATGAAATTATAGTTTTCCTTCTTCAAGATCGTTGATTGTTGATTTGTCCTATTTACATTCGTTATGTCTTATTACTGTAGTCAAAAATATTCACTTGGTCACTAAGGTCATATTAATTTTGCCCAATTTTGCAAAAGTTTTATTTCGTTACATTTTGTGTTAGTGGATGTTACTAGTTGGCATTTAGGTATCTGACACTGTGTGTTTTCGGTACTTTCTAGGTCGTTTTAAGTAGCCGTCTGTTTTTCAGTAGGCAAGTCATTCAGGACAAATGTTATACATTCTCTCCCCAATATTTAAAATGTACCATTATATTTGGATGTATGCTGTAGATGTTTTCTTGGTAACCACGCTTAATTCTACAATTTCTTCATTTGCGAGTATGTTGGTTACATATCTCAACCAGTACAAAGGTTTATGAGTACTAAGTATACTGAATGACTATTTCTTAAAATTTGCACATAAATGTGTAACCTTACTACGGAAACAAAGAAGATCCAATGGAAGTGAATTCTTTGTGAATTTTGGTATTGTATAGGGAGAATAAATATAGAGATATCTTACAGTGCTTGAGAAGTTCATTAAACTTTTCATTCTGGTCATGGTTTTCTCCCAGGTGCTCTGAAAGGAAATAGAATCGTTTCAGGAATTTGAACCACGGTAATAAAAATCGACGCTTAGGCAACAGGACCACATACAGCTGGTACATACTTTGTACATAGTCGGCCGATTCCTGAAAGTGTTGATATACTATGTTAATTTTCACTCGTAGAAGGTGTAACTAGCACTAATACTATAGAAACTATAAATTCTTGCGACGCAGAAACGTTGGAGTAAAACTTAATGAAAATATTAATTAAAACAAATGAAAATCCTTGATGAGCATACAAAATACAGTATTCCTGTGGGCTACTCACATAGTCACATCTGATGAGTTACAACGAAAATGAAATGACGCACTATTGCATTCTTTCACAATCAGTTGGCGGTACTTCCATGAAGATCAAATTAATGAATGCAGTTAAACTATAAAAGTCTCTTCATTTATTACTGTCGCTGGAAACAAACTGAGTAACATCTTAGGACCACTTACAGAATAAATGAGACTGTGGACAAATCAGCCAAGGCGTAGTAACTAACATTGCTGGCTCAGAACTACAGAGGAGAGGATGGAGGCAGCCATTGTTTCCTTGGATATGTCTGCTATAAATGGCGTTAGCCTCGTCTGCTCTCTCACCTGAAATGCAGGGCAAGTGATCACAAAAATGCCCAGAACGTGCAGGCGAAGTTTATTTCGACCAAGCATTATACCGGATATAGCACACAAAAATGTCATTATGCTTAACTAACCCTAATATGTCACCTGCAGTTTGTACCGAATCATCTGTAAATTCAGCCAGAAAAAGCGCAAGTCTTATTTTAGATCCAATAGAAATCAGCATTAGTTGGTTTAATAATGAAATACGCATAACAGCCTTCCCAAAATTTCAAAAAAAAAAAATGCGTGTGTGTGTGTGTGTAAAATTTTAACTTCGTGTCCTTATAATATTTTAATATTAACTATATTAGGCCAATATATTAATGAAGCATGCACAATATGTGATTTTTCTTTTATTTCTAAGAATTTTATATTGTTTTAACCAGAGTAAATGCCTAACATGTATTAAACTACGTGCTTAGAGATATATTATTGCTTAAGATAAGCATTCGTCAAAGTAGAGTTACAATTTTAGGAGCACATACATAATTGCACGTATTTTGATTGTGAATTTATAATTATTTTATAAGAATAGTGTATTACTTATAACGATAATCAACCAATTTTTTAAATTATTTTGTAGAATATTGTGTACTGTGATCTCTTGCGAATAACGTGTTACAAATGATTTATGTCAATAAATGATGGTCGTATATAATGAAATTCTTGTGTCTGATCTATAACGTCAAAATTTGTGGGGTAAGTGCTTATAAAAAATAACGTAAAGTTTACACGTAATAGTTTGGCCGAAAGAGCATAGTAAGGAAGTAAAGACCATATTAACATAAGTTCAGAATAGATTGTGATAAAACTATCGGAAACTGCTGGAGATACAGCAAAAATCACACGTATATGTCTTGTTGGATAACAAGAGTGGATTCCTGACGAAATTAAATTGGCACTTATCAATTCCCTTCATAGTAAAATGGTGTATGCAGGATTGCGACTGAATGGAATTTCGTAAACGCAATATTGTATCGTGTAATAGTGTATATTACTGAAAGAACGCGTGTTAAAAATAGGTCGTCTTTTTAAACACTTTCCGGAGAACCATTTTGTCAAAAACAGTGACTGAAGTATCTGAGGGTAGCTGAAGCTTTACCCTATGCTTTTGGGGTTATGCAACTAATCTGGCACTGCTACCAGAGGGAAACGTAGCGTGCCTACCACCAAGGCGTAGTGTGTTCGATCCTTGGCGGGGAATTAGTGCAAATAAGAACACTTGTCCGTAAATAAAACAGCCCCCAGTGAAATGTGTTTGTTATTCTGCGACCATTAGCATGTGGTAATATAGAGAAGGGTGTCAGTGGTGTAAGCCAAGGCATCATTTGCGAGTGTGCAACCTGTGTGCCACGCCTCTTACACTCAGAATGGCGTGCTGTGGAGTCAAATGCGTTTCACGTGATATTTGAACACGTTTTCAAACAGCGGTGGAAATCGCCAGTTGTGTTCGTGTTCCTGCTGGTTTCGGTAGTTCTCCTTTTTCTCTGCGTTGTTTTAAAATGCAACTTGTGACCTGGAACATGCCGACATGCATCTTGTGTATGGTGAAGTGGGGGCAAATGCACGGGCAGCACAACGCTCGTTCAGACAGCGATATACGAACAGAAGTTATCTTTGTCACACAAAGTTTACTGCACTGCACCACCGTTTGCGGGAGACTGGCCACATGGATGCGACGAGACCCAATACTGGGTGTCTGCGCCAAGCATACTTACGGTATGTACCGACGAACGATTGCTCCACATGGTTGAAACAATCCAACCATCAGTAGGCGCACTGTCGCCGACAGGCTGAACAACAGTCAGCGTATCATTATGTTGGTATGGCAGAACAGATGTTGCATCCATATCATAAGCCGAGTGAGTATAGCATTGGACCGACCGACTTTCCGAGGCGATTCCGTTTTGCATAATGGTTCCTGCACCAACTACTAGACGTACCTTGTTTAGCAACGAACATTCTCGTTACTGACCAGACTTTCTTCCAACCGGATGGCATTTTAAATTCGCGCAATAGCCATGTCAGGTCATATGTTAATCCGTATGCCACATTTACCCGCAGTCAACAGCAGTTGTTCCACGTCAGTGTGTGGGCTTATATTATTTGTGAAGTGTTAGTGGGAACCTCTTTACTTCTACCTCTTGGACAGCCACAAGTGTCTTGCAATCCTATCTATAACTCTGTCGGAGTTATTATAGGATGTGCCAATGCAAACAAGACAACGCATGTGGTTACACAGCATGATGGTGGCCCAACCCATCGTGGGCAAAATGTACGCACGTACCTGAACAACACATTCGCTGACGTATGGAACCACAGTGGCGGACCTATTGCGTGGCTTGCACGTTCACTCGACCTTAACCCGTTGTTTTTTTTCTATTAGGGGTTGATGCGTAAACTACATGTATGAGATCCGGGTGAAAAATGAAGAAGGTCTCGTCGGGCGGATCGTTTCAGTGGCTGGCAATACAATTCTGACATGCAGTTTGTCTTAAGATGTATTCCGGAAAACCATAGTGCTACTCTGAGAACTGTATGTGAAAGACAAACGTCGGTGGCTTGAACCTTTCTAGTAGGTGATAATGTGTGAACTGAATAAAGGACACACGATTTGTGTACGATTCTCACCTACCCCGCTGGATTCCCCCTGCATGTGAGGCAGCGGTGTAGTGGAGAGATTTTGGTGGCTCTGAACAATTATGGTCTTGCGACTCCATTAGGGAGGGGGTGGTAACGACGTGTGTTTGGAGCAGCGCCAGAATGTAGGAGTTGAAGAACAGGAGATCCCCGAGCATACCTGCTGACCTGCGGCATCGCCGAGCACGATTGCTACACTCGAAAATCCGGGTGTGACCCAGCCATGTACCAAACCCAGGTCGCCTCGGTTGGAGAAAAGCAATGTAGTCGCTTGACCACCGCGGCCCCTGCGACAACTGTGCCAGATAAGGTGCATAACCACACAGGTGTTAGGTAAAGCCTCTCGTATCTACCCTCAGGTATTTTGGTCCCGGCTTTTGGGGTTGAGGTTCGTCGGAGGGTGGTTTTAGTAAAGCAACCAGTTTTTAAACACACATTCTTTCGTAAACAGACATCATGCCACGATACAACGTTGCGGTTTCGAAATGCCATACGAACGCAATTTTATGTAACTTAGCCCATTTTACTACCAAAGTACCAATTTCATGTCTTCAAGAAACTGGTCTTTTTAACCTCCAAGATATATCCGTACCGTAAAGTGAGGTTAATTTGTACCCCCCTGGGTAACTTTGCACCACCCCATTCATTTCTTTATAAATATAAATTCTAAAACACTTTTTACAGTAAAGTAATATTTTTTTGACTACTGTGTACTGTGAAATTTTAATCCCTTTAAGAGGATGCTAACAGTTATTTTCAACGAAAAATTGTGGTGTAATGTTACCCAATAATATGGTAATGTAACCCCACCTTACGGTATACTGTTTGTTTAATCTGCAGCGGTTTTCGATAGTTTTATTACAATAGATGCTGCACATCAATTTACATGAAGGCCTTACTTCATAAAATGCGCTTTCGGCGAAACTGTTATTTGTAAATCCTACCTTATTTTTCATTAGCACTTGCCCCACAAAGTTTGTCGGTCGAATTCAGACTCACTTGTAGATGTTCAATAGTACAGACGAGCTACAGTCAATCATGTTTAGTGTAAGATTATAACGAAGTGTAGATATATTACTGTCAGCATTTAAAGGATGCCGCCTACCCGCGCGTTAAAGACTCAAAAGCGACGGAGTTGTAAGGTCGACCTTCAAGTGCGCTTCAAATGCCGCATCGTCACTACGAGACATGCACTGAACTATCAGGCAAGATTCACGCCGAACATTTTTTACGGCGGGAATTAAAACGGTGACCATATAATTGTCCCAACAGAACTTCTGTAGCAAAGTTCAATTTACGTTTCTGAGTTACACATGCATACGTATTGTACGTTTTGAACAACGGCAGTCTGAAAATGCCGTTTAAAACTATGTTGGAGGGCTTCGAAACAGTGTTTGTAATGAGGATGGTGTTTCAACAATGAAATTCTGACCTTATCAGAATTGTGGTTTCCTTTCTTACGTTAGCACAATGGGCACATGAGGAATAGTTTAGTATAACATACCTGTTTGCGATCACACTGCAACGTATTTAAGCGCCTGGTAGGCGGCCCTCTTAACGTTTAGGTTTTAAGAGCTGGAAAGTGGTGACATGGTGTGAGAATTTAGCATCGCCGGAATGAAGGGGCCGGGGAAACAGGAGATTCCTTTAGAAACCCGCCGACTCTCGACCAACCCCGCCGGGAATCGAAACCTGGATCGTCTTCGTGGGAGGCGAAAGAAATAACCCCAGGACCACTGCGGCCTTCATAATCATAACGACCATGTTTAACTACATATAATTCAGGTTCATAATAAATATATACATGTTAAATATGCTTATCAACTAGCGTTGTGTTTAAAAATTAAATATACAGTTTTAATCAATTTGATTTTGAATTTAAATTAATCTCTATAAGTACTGTGATAGTAATGAATAACTGATGAGAGTTTTAAGCATTGTAAAAATACAAGAATTATAAAAGAAATTTAACGTTACTCGAATGTGCAACGCAAACATTTTTAATTACGTTGTTTAATATTGAGTAATATTGACATTTCTTTCGGTTCTATTTTCAGGCATTCGCATGGTTCAGCGATCTACTTGTGGAACATGCTGAAATCTTCTGGTCTTTGTTCGCTGTAGATATGAACCAAGTATTAGCAGAGCAACCACCAGACACTTGGGACTCATTTCCCCTCTTCCAGATCCTCAACGACTATCTGCGAACTGATGGTAATATTCTCGTCTTGTATTCTTATTTTTCTTCTCCCTTATAAATACTAATATTTGTTTAGGGAAAAAAATTCCTACTTATTTGCGTTTGTATGCTGGCTGGGATTTTCTCACACTTCGACTGTGCGATATTTTAAGGCTCAGATTAATAGTACCTTATGTTGTCGAGCAACTTACAAGTACTTAATACGGAGCTTCAACATTTTTGTTTCAATTTGACAGCCGGTTTTGATAACGTCACTTTTACATAATATAGTGAAAATTGCTCTGTTTTGTTACCAAATCAATAAACTTTTAAGAAATATAACATAATTAATGGTTATTATTGGAAACACGATAGAGATGTTAAAATAATATCAGCAACAATAAATTTAGTGCCAAAAAGTTTAGACGGTGATATTGAATAAGCTGATTTAATTTGTAACCAATTACCACTGAAAGTTGTTGAAAATTGATAGAGAAAAATGTTAGTGACATAAGTAAATAGTATAAGGTAACTATGCATTTTTCTTTTAGATATTTAAAATAAAGAGACTAGACGTTATTTGATTTTATTTGTAGGGTAAAAATCATGTTAAAAAATTCCATGAACTTGTAATGCAAAAATGAGTTGGTTTGTGTTGCAAATTTCAGCTTGCCATCCAGTTTCCGAAAAAAAGAAACTTTTCAAGTGCCCTAATATGTTTCTTGGTTACACAGCAGAAAATTATACTTTTCATTTAATTAAGTCAAAAAAGTTACAATTTTTTTCAGCAGATTTTAATAACACTGAATTTAAATATTTTAATTATCTTTGTTCGTGTTTTACACCATATTTCTAAATTTAACACCGTTTAATATTACCTTGGAAGTAAATATATGCTATTAAATGTTTCACTCGTAAACTATTAATTTATATTTTACTCAAGATAAAAAAAAATAATTTCACATTAAATAACTATATGATAAAATATACATTTTATATCAAGCTAATGATATAATACAGAGGCTCTCATAAAAAACCCACCCTTACATATTTTTTTAAATCTCTTTCAAATGGCGTTTCCGTATTGAATGCTTTTAATGAGGTTGATTGTTTACATAATATTATAGGTTCTTAAAATCACCGTATCATAAGATTCCAAACACGTCGGTGTTAGCCTTAGTTTAATGGTTTTATTTTTTTGGGAAAAGTACCACCTACGGCTTTTCAAGTCAGACTGCTCACATGAATAAAGCTCTTAAGCTATAACCCACGTACACGGAAGTCCAACCTATGACAACACAAGGCGTACTGGAATACGTGGACCGAGTTACATTACAAGCGTAACATACTCACAAAAATACGTACAGGAAAGCCGAACCACATCAGTCACCTCATCCATTCTCAACTGGTGATCATAAGTCACTTAAACGCTTAACCTATGAAATTCTGAGATAGAATAAATAGGTTAAATTAGGTGACCTTCTACTATAAAAATATTCAAGACAAGTGGGTATGAATATATTAAATCAAGCAGCAGTTGGGAGAATTAAATATAAGGATGTATTTCAGAAGTTACCCATATTAAATTTTAATAAAGTACTTCAACAAACACTAGTGCAAATATCTATATTTATTGGCGTTACAACAATCAATAACTATTTCAATAAGAATTATAGGATTTAGTAACATGATTGTTTCATAAGTTATATTTATATATTATACATGTATAAATCAGTTATATATATATATATATATAATATATATACATATATTAACAGGGTGAACCCGAGAAAATATTTATAGATTACATTTAAAATGACGACTTTCAGTTTTAGTTGTTTACAATTTGCTAACAGTTCAAACTAGTAATAATTTTCTTACATGACTTTTATTTCTCTCATAAAAACTGTGAAATCATCCTTGAATTTCTTCGAGGTTGCTCAAAAGGTTAAACAATTGTAGAGAATTTCGCAACATCATCGTAATCACTAGGGCACCATGCTTAAAATAAATAACATGCTGCATGTCAACAAAGACGGTAGAGGGCTTTCCTGGTTTCTGGCATATTTGTAGAGAAATCACCCACGTCAAGATGACATCAAGCTGGCGAGTACTCATCTACCAAACATGTTTTGCCTCTCACATCACAAGAGCTGAACAGCAAACAGAGAGCATGGTTACTCTCGGGTTGGAAGTTTATCCGGCAAGGTTAATAATATCGCAAAATAGCACATGCCAACACGACTGTGGAATATGAAGGACAAAATATTAAAAACTTACCGAAGCGGTGATGCAAGAAAGATTACTACTAATTAGTAGCTTCAAAATTACATGCTTCAAAATTGTTTGATTCTACATGGCTGATATCTGAAATAGAAGAAGGTGGAAAAAACCGCCTATCACGTATATGAATAAGTCGGGGAGGTTTCAAAACTCATGTACATTCGATAGATAAAATAATCATACAGTATTTACATACAGAATAATACGAGTAGTCCAGAATAATACCAATAGTCCAGAACAATCAATTAATTTACATGCTAATAATCGTAAATTATTTCAAACAAAACTACTGTGTTTTGTTTCGTCTCTTCATTGTGTCGTTTGTCTTTTCTGTATATGTCTGTTATCTGTTGCGTTTTGTCTCGTCTATTTGTTGTCTTTTTGTTATTTTTCTGTTTGTGTCTGATGTCTGCTGTGTTTTTTGTTTCATCTCATCGTTGTGTCGCATGTTACTTGGTTTTTATTTTATTTGTTATTATTTTCATTTATTATCTGTTTGTTCCTTGTTTCTATTTGACCCGATTCCATTTTGGAATTTCTTGCTGTGTATGTATCTTGCTGACTAAAGCATACTCTGCTTATATTATGGTTTTCTTTTATTTGTTAGTTTTCTTTGACAGTCATTCAATTTGCAATGGAGTACGTCCAAGAAACTGAATCCAGTCATGCACTCCCATTGCACAGTTCTTTCAAAGATAAGATAACTTCTTAGTGAATAATACGTAGACCATTCAATTATTTTACTCTTATTTCATTAAATATAAGTTTATTTTTAAAGAATATGATAATTTACGCAGTCTAGAGCTGCTGTTAAGTCGCAACAAATGCCAGCAATATTTTCTTAACCATTTAAGGCGTTCAAAATTGTTATAGTTTATTTAAAAGTGGCATCATTTACGCATTTATTTTAATGACATCCAGACTGGTATTTGGTGAACGTATTGTTGGAAACCACATAAAACTATAACTGATGTTACATTAGCTTTTCAAAGATTTCTGAAAAAGTCGAACTGAGTGGTTTTAAATTAGTGAAGTTTAAACAATAGGGAAATATGTCTGCTTTGTGAATGGTTTCGATAAAAACGAAAATGTTTAAAATTGTAACATTATAAATGCTTGTATAACAGTTAACAGATATTTATGAAAAATTTTATAAAAATATATCAAATACAAAATTATCGTACGTGTGTGATTTACATTATTTGTGAACGTTGTATCACTAACTATTTATAATCATGCAGTA
Source organism: Medauroidea extradentata (assembly GCA_003012365.1). Taxonomy (NCBI): domain Eukaryota; kingdom Metazoa; phylum Arthropoda; class Insecta; order Phasmatodea; family Phasmatidae; genus Medauroidea; species Medauroidea extradentata. Next base: position 13,276 of record PNEQ01020558.1, on the reverse strand, counting down.
TATATTTACTCTGGAGAATTAATATAATTAATAGGGTACATTTCATAATTTTCTTGACTTTACAACCATAGTAATAACAAAACTGATTAATCGTTATAATTTCAACGTTTTGCTCGAAATTGCAGTAGCAAAAATTTCCTGTAATGAAACTGTTAAAGCTAAACGGCTACATGTCAGTTGCTGTAGATTTTAGTTGTTCACACATTTTAACAATAATTAATTAATTATTTCTGTAATGTTGTTAATAGGTTCATTAAGTAAACTTAACAAAGGCTACTTTTAGACAAGTTGTTTATTATTTAATGAAAAATTTATACAATGTTTTCTAATAACGAGCTTTATTAAAATCAGGTGTTACAACTGATGTGGAATTTAATGAGTAACATTTTTGGGTTGAGAAACTTTCAAACAAGTATGCTTATATGTTAAAATATGTACCCTAAACATTTTGAAGATAATATTGCTGTTGATTTGTTAATATTGTCGTAACCCTTAATAAGACATAACAAACTAAACTCGTTATAAAATAAATTCATATAATTTGCGTTTATTTTAACATTAATAATTTGTTTTTATTAATGAATTTCTATTTAAAATTGTACGTAACATTTGACGCTTCAGGCGATCTTTTTCAACAGTTGAACACTAATTTTATGTAAATCCCTTCAACTGCTTGGAGTATTTTCAAATATACTGTGTATTCTGTGTACGTTATTGACATGTTCTTGAATCATTTATTCATTAAATATGATACTGAATTATGATACGCCTATATCTTAGCATATTGACAAAGTAAGAACACAATGTTTCTAAAACTGCACTAGTATTATTTAAACGCATTTTGAATGCTATGCAAAAAAAGATTTTTTACTTCCGAAAATGTACGTAATTATGGTTCATTTAGTTTTATGGAATTAAATATTATTTTAGGGTGTTAATAGTATTTTATTAGTACATTTTATGCAAAAAATACATTCAAATATAAATATTAATCAGGAAGCTATGAAATGAAAGTATTTCAGTGCTATTTTAAGAAAAATATGTACTTTTGTATAAAACAAAAATACTTTATTCTATCAAAAACTGTTTACTTTCAAATCATAAAGGTCATTCCTGTAATGTGGTTTATGTACAGGTGCTATCGATGATTAATCGATAGTTTATTTTCTTTTTACCTTTTGTTGGTGTACCTTTTTCTGATGCGAACAGCGTTGCTGTGTTTTAAAGGAATAATTATCTATAATTTTTGTGGAACTTATCATCCACCCATTATTTAAAAGTTGTTTTTTGTGTTAGAACATTTAGACTGTCATGTAAAATAATATTCCAATGTTATTTATTATAAATTTATATTTTTCATATTAAAGTACCGTCATTATTTAAAAAGTTGTTGTATGCATCGATGTTCTTAATAGTTTGTGGAAAGATATCTCCTTCGGTTCCTGTTTTGACTATATTATGTGTGCGATGTGAAATTTCCTATGTGGCAACTAGCAGCATTATGCCTTAGTTTCTAACAGGAGTTAATTTTTGTGTTGTTTGACAGTTTCTGCAGCACGTGAATCGAAGCAACCAGTTTCTACCGGTGGTAGTTTCTGTACTCCTGGTAATTTCAATTCAATCTTTTGTGGTATCATCATGTTTGTTTGGTGCGCATGTCAACATGGAGCGATTGGCCTTGCATGTGGGGTTTTCATTGTAGCAGAAGGTGGTTCTCGTCGCGATGGCTACTGTAATGCTGCTGTGTCCACATGGTGTGTGGGAAGAATATTTCTTTTATCCTGCCACTTTTATTTATATGTTTCACTGTGCAAGGTCTTCACATTTGTTTGTATGAGCCTGTGCTTGAAATGCTCGGCCATTTTTGTGTACCATTGTTTATTTCTGTGGACGTTATTTTTGCATGGCCCTGTATAAGATCACCACATGCACTAGTTTCCCCGCGGGACCTTCTTCCTGTACGTGTATGGTGGGCATAATCCAATAAATTCCACAAATATCAATTTTAATCCTGTTTGGTTGTATATTTCTGTGTCTCATTTATAATCGGCATGGGATTCTGTTTGTGTTATTCACTCTCTGTTTGGTGTGTATACTGTGCCATGTATGCTCTGTGCGGATTTGGATCACTGTCGCAAGCTGGCCTATGTGTTTATGTTTGATAAAACTGTGCTTTGTTTAAATGTGTGTTAAGATAATTATTAAATTTTACCTTTACAGAATTTGCTTGGTATTTATTTTCATTGGGTATAAAACTGGTTTCAAAAATAAGGAACATGCGTCCAACTTTAAAAACCATTTTAAATGTTATACAAAACATGTAATATTTACTGTGGGCATTTTATAATTGTAATTTACTAATCACATATCCCTTAGAAATGTAAGGCAACTTTTAAATTCACGTCGTTTTAAGTTTCATTTTTCGAAGTCAATTTGTATTGATAATTAAATTCTAACTCACATGTATTGTGAGTAGTTTGTTTATGCCTGTTCTGGAGAAGGAAGGAGTGGTAAAGTAGAGCCGCCCTCTATTTTTTAAAACCACTGCTCCCGGCCGCCATCTTATCTGGCCTTAACAATGTACCAAGTTCACACAAGATAAAATTTCCACAATTTCGAAAAAATACAGAAACATTTCAAAGTTTTAATTTTGTTGACTAAGTTTCGAAAAAGTATCGAAAAAATCCAAAAATATCATAACATTTCAAAAATATTTTTGGGTTATTATAACCATCTGCCATCTTGTTTCTGACAGCCATTTTGGGGTTTCCCTAGAATCTGTCGATTATATTTCGATTTCCACTCAAACCCAGAAAATATTTAATAAATACAGTTTATTGAATTTTTTGTATAAAACTATTTAACTAATTTATTTTCATTAAAAAAGACATGCAAGAGGTCCAGTATTCGATATCCTACTGCACTATTAAAAATATGGTGAATGGCATTCGAAAATCTACATATCCACCAAGAGAATGACGTTATTTATATGGCCACACTGCATATAGAAGCCACCCCTCACCTCTAGACATATCTACACCTTTAACCTATCCAACCACCCATCAACACACCTCACCCATTTATCTATCACCACCCACCCTCCCCCTCTACAGCAACTCTCCGAACACCCCTTATCTTCCCCACCCGCTCCTCACGAATTTTTCCCATGCTACCCTACCTTCTGCATTACATGCACTTGGATATTTATTTCTCTTATCACAGCTGCCAGGTACATATGCTCGAGTATTCAGCAAAACATTAACAACTCTCATTTCCTAAACCACGTGTAACAGTTTCATGCAAAATTATTTTCTGTCCTGTTTTTAATTTATCGAGCCTTTAAATTAAAATATATGTAGAGAACTTAAGTATTTCTCTCGCATGATTATTTTAACATTTGTACCAGTCAAACAAACAGGGTAAAAAGGAATACCTGTATTTTCCTTTAAAAAACTTAACCAAATTTACAGACGATAATTTACTTACTACTACACGAAAACAGCATAGGAACTCTTGCAAACGTACATTAAAATCATCTCAGCTACATAAGTCTTTTAAAGTCTGATCTTGCGTACAAGAATTCATTATTTTTATTTACATCATAAACCACACTTTTATACACTTGTTTGATCCGCTTGCAGATCTGCACCCATCCACATGTGAAAGAATACCTTTTTACAGTTCTCACACTGAGGGCAGTTGTGAGAAAGGTAGAGCAAGCAATAATGTGTCACATGTCGACATGTAGCAGAGAAGTCGGTGAAATGTTTGAAACAAAATGTACGTTTCACTTTCGGAGGCCGATACGCCATGTGTTTGCAATTATTCTTTAGTCTAAGAAGATTTTCACTGCGGTATCGGACAAGTATGTAGTACGCGACAGAGATTATTAAAACAATGATTCTCGTGTCGTCAGGCACTGGAGAGTCGGGTAAATTAATTTTTTTTCTTCACAAAATCGATACTCTTAGCATTAAAGTGTAGGGATTGATGACACAGTGGTCTCAGGATTTGATCATAACATACTTGAACCTGACGTAGTTGTAAAGGTAACCTAAACATCCAAAGAAGTCGTTTAAGGATTGGACGATGGTATCACCAGTATAGTCGGTTGAATCGTTGTAGCGAACTGTGTTGTCAATCGCATCTCAACAATTGTAACTCTCTTGCCCCAAGAAGTCGATAGCTTCGCACCAATCGTAGATGTCTCGCTCCACGAAGTCGATGGACATCCCACCAATTGCATTAATTTCGCCCCGAGAATTCGATGACATCATTCCACTAGAGGATGAATGTTTAGTGCCTACATACATTGCTGTATTCTCCATGTTGACAAGGCTGCGGTGGTTGAATGGCCAGACCGTTCGCCTCTCACCAAGGCGATCTGGGTTTGATTCCCAGCTGGGTCGGTCCCATGATTATCGCGTGTGGGATCGTACCAGACGATGCAGTTGGTTGACGACCTCTCCGGGATCTCTCATTTCCCCCATTCTTTCATTCCAGTTCTGTTCCATACTAACTTAATGTCACCAGTCGCCAGCATTTAATAGCTCGATGTTAAGCGCTAAAGCGTTACTGAACTCTCTCTCCATGTTGACCTCCACGAGCTAGATGTACTTTCTCCAGAATCCACATTAAAACTAATGATTCCACCCGGCCCTGCATATATATATATATATGTATATATATATATATATATATATATATATATATATATATATATATAGAGAGAGAGAGAGAGAGAGAGAGAGAGAGAGAGAGAGAGAGATCATTGCTATATGAGTCATGTAAGTTGTGAACTTTGACTCATTCAAGTCAGGCTGCATATTAGAAACAAGGAATACTAACTACTTTATCCTCACCAATCTGATGGCCCATTACATTTAAATCAGTGACCAGGAAACTCACACTCATTATTTATAGGCGACAGCCTTACTTGTTGAACTTAATCTTTACTACAAGTCTTTTATCGGGATACAACCTGACATCAGGTTACAATCTGACTTTTGGTATGTTACAATCCTATCCACTTATTTAAATTAGGTGCTACTTCCTGACCAATCTATATTTAAAACAAATACCTCATTTAATCACACACTTTGTTTTTAAGAGGGATTTCGTCATGAAAGGTACTATAATACCATAAATAAGAGACACAGTTTTAATACACAATATATTATCCAAACAGTATACACATACATATAAACACTAGTCAAATTAAAAAAAAACATATGATGATACAGCAAATAAAATGTGCATTAGTTCTGCTAACCAATGTAGCATTGCTCTTTTTTCTGCAACAGTATGAGCATTCGCAGATCTCATAGCAGCTTCTCAATTAAGCATACATGTCACCCTGGTGGATTGTCTGTAGCATTATTATCGCTTTGCAGACATGGTTCTTGCTTGACTGCAGGCTCGGTGAAATCTAGCTCGACTGAATCCGGACTGTTGAGATGGCTCTCGACAGGTAACTCATTAACACATGCACCTTGACGTCGATGTCGTCGAGTTTCTGATGGTTCGGAGCCAGGCTCGGATACATTCACTTCAGACGGTTCAAAATTTTCGCTCCTAGGCATATTTACTGGTGTATGGCATCGAAGATAGGTTTTCGATGTCTGGGGTTTTCTGACTCGATGCATTGCAGGTCTCAACCGGTAGCTTAGACATCTGGTCGATACATTTTGGTATTTCACACGAAGAGAAGGATGCTACTTCGATGCTCGCAAGGAGAACAGTTGTTTGTCGCATATGAAAGATGGCACAATTTCCAGGAACACAGCAGTCTACCATCTGCTGGGTCGGTTATTTTACAGAATGTTCGGGAATTAATGTTTGTAAATCACATGGGTGGCAGACAACGTGAAAAAAATATATTTGTTGGAGAACACGTGTCCAGAAATATCACCCTGCAATGGTGTAGGGACAAACACAAGTGCGCAAATTTGAATAGCGTGTGCTCTAAGGCGTCAGTGCAGTGGCTGAGTGGGAGCGTCGTTGCACTGAAATCAGTTGGAGATGAAGGGAGGAGGGTCACACACACGTGCTTATGGACAGAAACAAACTACAGGCCAGTGTAAGCATAGTTTATGTTTGCTTGTAGTTCGTTGACGTGTTTCGTTTTGTGCGATTGGTGCAGATTTGACGGTTGACAGTTTAATGTGTGCAGTATTGTGATAATGGCTTTTGCGAACATTAACATAATAACACAATGAACATTAACATACATGACTGATATGTACTGGATGGAGAGGCAAGATGAAAAGCAGCAGACGCAATCCGCATTTACCAAGAGAGTTATCCGAAGAGACATATACCAGACAGAATGACGTTCATTCATATTGTCTGGGCCAATTCAATCATGTTGAAAAAAGCCACCAACGTCTCAAAATCTACGGTCGATATTTTACAAGAAGTCGCGCCCTGAACAATCTATAGACTGGTTTGGGAAAAGTGATTTACAATAGCACATTCAATCTGCGAATGAAGAATCTCAATGCATCCATTGTCAATAAATTTAACAGGATTATTTAGGGTAAAATATGCCGTTACCTCACAGCTAATGGAATATACAAATGGGTTGACATTTTCGAAAAATATTTCGCGAGTAAAATGGTAAAGTACACTCTACTACGCACATGACGCTAAATATGGAAATGTCTATTTCTTACTATATGTAGCCTACATTGTACCTGTATAAAATGATTCCCGTAAGCCTAAAGCAAATGTTAAAGACATGGCACGAATCTCCAAACAAAAGTGGGTCTTCGAAAAAGATTCACTGCAAAATGGAGCTCAGAACTAGTCCGTGTGATGCGTGTACTTGAATCGTAGCAAAGGACATACTATCTCGAAGGTTTGGACGAAGTACCAGTTCGTGGTGGCTTATATGCAGAAGAAATTCAGCATACCAGTTTTCTTGATATGCATTTGGTGGAGAATGTTCTGAGGGTACGAAATTGACAGTCACGTTTCAATTGGGGGGATTTCCCAATTCGTTAAAATTCGAGAAATGACTGAAAAAATGGACGAATTCTTCCTCTGTGATTGGATAGCTGTAATCGAGTGACATGTTGGCTAATTCACTGAATTCTTCGCTCGTGATGGCAAGCTGACTGTTGGTGTTGACGAACGTTTCGGTAGAAGTGACAACTTTGGCAGAGCTAACAACCACTTCGGCCATGGTGGCGAGCTGATCGTCTTGTTCGCGATCATTTTTACTACTGCAGCGAGCTGTTTACCAATGTTCGCGAGCAACTCGGTAGAGACGACGACCACTTCGTCAGTGTCCTCGAGCACTTCGACCACGGTGACAAGTTGTTCAAAAATGTACGTGAGTACTACACCTATGCCTGGGACTTCTTCAATAATGCTGGCATCGTCTGTAGCTGAGAAATGGAATTATAGGGGACGCTTTCGCAACGAGAAAATTGTATTCTAGTTTATCTAGTGACGGAACGAAGCTGAAGAGTGTGCAAAAACATGACTTTTTTATGTAAATACAAAAAAAAACATGTTTTCTAATATTTAAAATCGCCATTGCAGTATCGATATCGCTTAGATGATTTTAATACACATTCGCCACAGTTACCTACTTTTTTTTCATGTAGTAGTATGTAGAATATTAACTTAGTCATCGTTTAAAAAAAAATACCGCGTGTATTTGACAGGCATAAATATACGAAATTAAGGGGTATGGAAAGTTACGATGTCGAGCGGGTGACTGGAACACTCAATCCTCAATAAATTCTGAACTACTCATCAAATTTCGATGAGATTTTTTGCCGAGTAGATATTTTATCAGCTGACGTTTATATATATAACATTGTGAGGTAGTATGCGTTACTTTCGAGTAAAAAATTAAAAACGGTTTTTAGAAAAATAAGGGCTTGAAACCACAAAATCTACAAAAATGGGAAACTTTAATTTTTATAATTTTTAATACGATAATGCCTGGACCTCTATAATAACAGAATTTCAAATATACTCGCGTTTTAATTTGAAAATAATTTTACTATTCGAAAATCTCTGCGCGATAGGTTTACGGATGTTAAAATTATTTTCATATGAAAACGCGAATATTTTTGAAATTCTGTTATTATAGAGGTCCAGACAATATCGTATTAAAAATTATAAAAATTACAGTTTCCCATTTTTGTAGATTTTGTGGTTTCAAGCCCTTATTTTCCTAAAAACCGTTTTTAATTTTTTACTCGAAAGTAAAGCATACTACCTCATAATGTTATATATATAAACGTCAGCTGATAAAATACCTACTCGGCAAAAAATCTCATCGAAATTTGATGAGTAGTTCAGATTTTATTGACGATTTAGTGTTCCAGTCACCGCTCGACATCCCACCTTTCCATATCCCTTAACTGTGGGAGGAAAATCCGTACGTTTAGTTCACACAGTTTACATTCCGTGTGCAGAAAAGAAAAGACAGGAAAATAATTATTGTGCGTGAAACTGACTTGCCTGATCCAGTATGGAAACTGGCCTTGGATATGAGATTTGTTAATGGTTTTCATAACTTCTAGTGCTAGAGCATATGTAACTTGCAGTTGTGAAGATAGAAAGATACATCTATTAATATGTAATACAGAAAGTACAGTTGAGCAGAGTAAGTAAGGTTCATGCGTGAAACTGACTTGCCTGATCCAGTATTGAAACTGGCCTCGAATATGATATTTGTTAATGGTTTTCATAACTTCTAGCGCTAGGGCATATGTAACTTGCAATTGTGAAGAGAGAAATATACATCTATTAGTATGTAATTCAGAAAGTAGAGTTGGGTAGGGTAAGTACGGTTCGTGAGTGAGTGAGAGATATTGTTCAGGGTTCAAGATCGACGTCTAGTGCTGGTGAGGGGTGACATGAGGTGAGTATGGAGCAGCGCTGGAATTAATGGGTGGGGGAAACGAGAGGTCCCCGAGAAAACCGGCCGACCAGCGGCATCGTCCGGCACGAAGTACGGTTCGTGAGGAACTGACGGTGAGGAGGGGATGGGGGAATTGAGTGGTGGGGTGGAGGGGGAGGGTCGGGTTGGTGGTTGGGTAGTCTGAATAAGTTGGTATGTCAGAGGTCAGAGGTCGGGGGTCGTCTTTGTTAAAAGTAAGCTTAAATAAAAACACGTCACTTCCATGTGATTCTCTTCGGATGCCGTCCACATTTTTTTTTAATTGTGCAATTGTCGGAAATCTAAGACTGGACCTCTTGCTTGTAAGTCTTTTTTTAAACCAAAATTATTTTAGTTAACTAGTTTTTATATCAAATATGTATTAAATCTTATTTATTACATATTTGCTGGGTTCGAATGAATTGCGAAATCGAATTACTCTTGGAAGATTCGGAGGATACCCCAAAAATCAGCATATAAACAATGGCTACCGAAATAGATGGCGGTGAAATAAATAATGTAAGTGATTTTGTAATTTTTCTAAATGTTTGGATTTTTTCGGATTTTTTTTTCCAATTTTTGGAGATTTGACCTTCGGTGGCCTTGAAGTCAAGGTCAACCAAGATGGATGTCGGCAGGTCGTGGCGCGACAAAATGGTGGGTGGCTCCACAGCTACACCTTGGCTCCACCATCCGACTCCTTTTCCAAATCCAGCATATGCTAAATATACTACTGTATAAAATGTTTTGGTTTCTGTCTAGGATGTGTATAGCAATGATAATCTTAAGCGAGTCTTGTTTTAATCTTTTCACTGCGTAGATATTTGCAAAGTGAATAATATGCAACTTGATTATTATTTTGGTAAACTTGATGTCTCGTAATTCGTTCTTTATTAAATACCATAATAATTAATCCGTTATAGTAGATATTGAAGAAATTGTTGACTATCTTTAACATTGACTCTCATTGTATTTACTATAAATATATTGTATTAAAATGAAAAAATGGAAAAATAACATCCACGTTTACTTAACTATTTTTCAAATATTTTCCTGGCAGTAAATTATAAGTTGTTTGTGTTAAATATTACTATGTTATTTTTAACGGTTGATTAAATATGTTTTACGTATTTCATTTTCAGTGAATGTAGTTATAAAATGGTTATTTATGCTTCCGATTTTATTTTTGCATGTCTGTTTATAATGTGTGTATTTTCTTCTTAGTATCAAATAAGGTAATTTATTTCAAAGTCCTTGTGTAGCCTTCATTCAAAACTATTTTTATTGAATAATTTAGAGAAATTTTTGACCTTTAAGATATCGGTTTAGAGACTTTCACCTAAATCAAACTTTTATTACAGAATATTATTTCAGATGTTTGCACCTAGATTATAATTTGATTTTAAAATTTCGGTTCAGGCACTTCCAAGTTTATAATATATCGTCTTAAAAATTACCTGTAAGCGGTTTCTTGAGCAAGTTAGATGAAATCACAAAATAATAAAACATTATCATGTATTTCTCGTTTGTCATATAGCTCACACAATAATATTTAAAATGTCGTTTATTTTACAAACCTTTTGGGATTTTGTTCTATGTTACAGTTTGACATTTAAATGTCGTATGATGGTTTATAACGAAGGGATTATAGATTGGAAGCAGGGAGATAGGGTTTGTCAAATGTTAAATTTATGTTTCTCTTTCACCGAGTGAATGCTGGGTAGTCAGACTTAGATGACTTTGACCTTATCCTCTGACGCAGTTGACCCTGGTGAACTAACAAATTTTATAACCTGCAAACAGTATAAATACTTAAAGTTTTAGACTACGTAAATTTTGTATGAATATAAATTCAATAATATAGCTATCATTCGGTAATCACTTGCACTGGCCCGTCTTACGCTAAACAATCGAGGACATGGTTCCAGCATTCCTAGTACTACAGCATAAAACACATTCTTCAGGGAGGACTTTTAAAGAGTATGGAAAGGCAAGACGTCTAGCAAACTACTGGAATACTTAATCGTTGATAAAATCTGAACTACTCATCATAATTAGATTATACTTTTTTTTACTGAGTAGATACTTTACTTGCGGACGTCTGTTTACAACACACTAGGCGGCAGTATGCTTTGCTTGCGAGTAAAAAATTAAGAACGGGTTTTAAAAGAAAAATAAGGGCTTGAAGTCACAAAATCTATAAAAATGGAAACATTACATTTTAATGGTTTTAGATGTGATAAAATCCAAGCCTCTATTGTTACCGAATTAAAAAAAAATAGTTGTGTTTTTTATTTGAAACAAATTTTTTGTCCCAAAACATGTCGCGCAGATCATTTGCTAAAGGCGTTTTTAATTTTTCACTCGAAAGCAAAGCAATGCTACCGCCTAGTGTATCTACTCAGCAAAAAAGTATCATCGAATTATGATAAGTATTTAAGATTTTATCGTAAATTAAGTATTCCAATCGTTTGATAACGTCTTGCCTTTCCGTACCCCTTAACGGGTTTGGATAGGTAGGGGGTCGAGCGGACAACTGAAATACTCAACCGTATAAAATCTAAACTATTCATTAAAATGCGATTGGATATTTTTCGCCTAATAGATATTTAATCAGTGGACGTTTATTTGTATGGCACTATGCGGTAGTATGCTTTACTTTCGAGTAAAAAATTAAAAACTGTTTTTAGAAAAATAAAGGCTGGAAGCCACAAAATCTACAAAAATCGATAACTGTAATTTTTAATTTTTTAATATGAAAATATCTAGGCCTCCATAATAACCGAATTAAAAAATACTAGTGCTTCGATTTGAAAATAATTTCATCTTCTGGAAATATCTTCACGAGAGGTGTACGGATTTTAAAATTATTTTAACTGCTTCAAGAAAGTTATTATATTATCTTGGCTGTGAGGAATGATAGCATTCTCCTTGTCAAAACCTTGGTTCTTGATGATTGAGCTCTTATAGTATAAAATATTCTGTAATTATTGTATGAATTTCTTCTAGCGCCGACGAAGTGCGTTGCTATTGGTATAATATGCAGCAACGGTGAGCCTGCTACTGAAGTAATATCTGTACGTGGTATTCTCGTGTAAAATCTTTTTATTGGCAGAATACCGTCACTGTGCATAGAAGGTGTTAGGGGAAGCATTCTGATGAACTATACATTATTATATATTAATTCCCAATGTCTATAACATCCTCCATAAAGTACTTTTCAGCATCCCACATGAGTACAGTAGTGGATCATTCGACAAATGTTAAAATAAGAAATTACTATGCTATTGTTTTGATCTGTACTATGATGTCACATTTTAGCGGTTGTTATTATACATGATGTTTTCAGATTGCATGTAAATAGTTTGGGGAACAATCCTCACATCTAGAGGAACAAAATGTGTTATGTGAATATAGGTTCTAAGACGCTCAGTTTCTGCAATACAGTTCGCATACTTGGCGTACGATTCACAGTACGCGGGTTGCTGTTTTCGCAGTTATTCCTACTGTTTATGAGTTAGTGACGTAGCGGAGTAGTGTACTATATAAAGGACTGCTGTAATGACATTGCACAACATGATCCAGCCCGCGTTATGAACAAACTAGTGCAGAAACGGTTTGTTTTCGCACCTATGTCCATTTAACTACTTTTTTGTTCCTCTAAGTCTGAGGATTGTTTTCCCAAAATATAAACATGCAATACGATATCCTGTACTTGCTAGGTTCTAGCTCTCAATTTTGTAAGGGTTTAAGAATGGCTTCACAATTTGCATCCAATGGAAACGAAAGTTTGATAATGTGGCAATTTTGTAATTTTGGACGACACAGTGTACGGTAATGTCCAAGCTGCGTCGTTTCGAAGCATGTTTGCTCATTTTGTATAGAGTATTTATGTGATCTTCCCAATATTACTGTACGACCATACCATATTTCCTTAGCTGCCCATGGAAAATTGTTAACCGTTGTGTGATATTTTGGTGTTGTTGTCTGGGATCTCATAAGCCAGAAAAATGTTTAAAGTGTCAAGGATTTAATTTTTATGCAAATGCACAAATCCGGGAGTCACACATATTACGTAGACAGATCGGGGGACGTAAGCAGAAGTGCAATGACTGCTGGCAAAGTCGATGACGTGGGTTTCTCAATGGATGACAATTGCACAAATCCGCGAGTCACAGACATTACACAGAAAGCCGGTAGTAAAGCGGCAGTGCAGTCACTGCTGGCAAAGCCAAAGACGTAGGTATTTCAGGTGCTGACAACTGCACAAATCCGCGAGTCGCAGACATTACACAGAAAGCCGGTAGTAAAGCGGCAGTGCAGTCACTGCTGGCAAAGCCAAAGACGTAGGTATTTCAGGTGCTGACAACTGCA
>PNEQ01020557.1:0-38874 GCA_003012365.1 Medauroidea extradentata | reverse complement strand
AAAATTTGCGCGAATTTTTGTAAAAAATTACATAATTACATTGCTTTCTGCTATTGTTTTGCCACCCAAAATATGGCGACTCGTGAAAAATAACGTCCTGCGCATGCGCAGTTCGAAAATGTTCGAAAATGATCGGCTTCACATGATAACTATTGAAATGTACGGCAGCTGCCACTCCATAGACTAATACCTCCATGATGTTTACCACGGAGGTATTAGTCCTCCATGATGTTTACAGTTGTCAATGGTTTTCAGAAAGTGCAATTGTCAGCCTATGTTAAAGATTATTTCAATCCGTTTTATTTTGTAGTGCTAACATACTCGGAGTTTATTTCTAGAAATTATGTTTGCTTTTTTAGCATTTACTCTACTAAACTACCAGATAATAAAGTAAATAATTTATACATTTACATAAAAAAAAATTTATGGTGTACTAAGAGTGTTTTTTAAGTGTCATATTTTTTAATGCTTTGAACAAGTATGTGTCCTCTTTTTGGGTTACACTGCTGTGGCAACCCTATCTTGGAGGCTAGCCTGGAAGCCAGCGAACCTGTGAATTTTCTCTGTCTCTAACTGTAAGTCATGATCAGAGAGCAGAAAAAAATTCGCGGGATCACTGACGTGTAGGCTAGCCTCCAAGATTATATACGTACTCAAGTAAACAACAGCTGTTCATTAGCTGCTCGCTGACACTGTGAAACAACACGCTTTGACCTCCACGTACCAGCTTCTTCATTATAGGCTCAACGCTCTACAGGAGGAGTCACATAAAGCAAGAGCCTTATTTATAGGTCCACGAAGTTTTCGCGAAAATATTTCTGCATCACTTTGTTTCAGTGCCTTGCGCGCACACCTGCAGCACTAGTTTATGGTTATTGGCTGCGTATTCAAGGAACAGTCAAATGCAAAACGACTATGCACAATCAGAAGAACGTCTACTACACCAGACGTCTGTGATTTGTGGGGAAAAAAACCCCAAGGCGCTGATAGTTAAAACATCCAATCACTGGCCACAAAGCAGAACTGCAGGTGCGCACATGAGGCACTAAAACAAAGTGGTGCAAAATTTTTTTCGCGAAAACTTCCTGTTCCTAATCATATTACTGTGACATAGGGGTCCCTACACATAGATAGTGTCACTGTTTTGAGGCGAAAAGATTTTTCCATTATTTTATTTCAATGCCATATATGTGCACATCGGCAGGTCTGCTTCATGGTCAATGAGTAAATGTTAAAATCTCACTTAGCTTGGGATCTTACTGACAAATCACAGAAAGCATGGTGTCACAATAACCAAATTCTGATTAGCGCTGTCAAATAAGGGACGTGTCCGAGCAAAGACACGCTTAAAAAAAAAAATGAAACATAGCTGCGAAATGCACATAAGATATTGAAGCAAAATGGGGCAAAATTACTGTCGTGACAAACTCGTAGGTCTAGCTATACGTAAGAGCACTTTCTCCGAAGATGATTTTAAACAATGACCGACTCAGACAAGGCATTTAGGCTATATCCGTTATCCACACAGACCAGTAAACTAGTATCTGATTATTTTCTGATTCAATATATTTATTATTCTATAGTAGGTAATATTGCTTGTTTTACCGTGATGCGCCGCGTCGTTTATAGTGACTATCGCTTGCATTTTTCTCAAAACACCGTTTTGCCGATAAGGCCCTTCTTCCATTTCCTGCATAGAGAAGATCAGAAAATTGCTACATGAACAAAAATTTGTAAACTCTTCGAGTTTTTTGACAATGAAAATATATATTTTTTCATACATTTGTAGAATCAAAAAATGCGCTTAAATTCCTCTAGGCGGACGCCTGAAAAAAAAAATTGCGTTTTCTGTCCGGCACAAGCTAGAATTCCAGCAGCTGTAAGTTCGTTGGCCTTTGACTTATTTGAACACCGTCTGAAAGTCAACGAGCATAACTAAATGCAAGCTCATTTCACAGTGTCAGTGATCAGATAATAAACAGCTGCTGTCTGCTTGAGTACACGTATATTCTTGGATGCTAGCTTACATGTAAGCGAACCATCAAATTTTTCCTGTCTCTGCTGCTGAACTTCACCGAGATGAATGGTGGCATATATTAAGGTTCTACAAGTACTGAGGTACGCTTAACACAACTGAACGAAAAAGAAAATTATAATATAGGTATGGACCCCTATTTTACGCGAAAAAAAATTTGCCTCACTTTGTTTTGGCGCCTCATGTGCACAATTGCAGTTCCGATACTTGGTCGGTTATTGGATATGTTAACTCTCACGAACCTTGGGATTTTACTAGCAAATCACAGACGTGTTGAAGGAACGTTATTGTAATTGGCTCTGTCTAATAAGATACGGCTCTTCACGTAGACACGCTGCCAATAACCATGAAGCAGAACTGCAGATGTGCACGTAAGGCACTGAAACGAACTGGGGCAAAATTCTTTTCTCGAAAAACAGGGGTCCTTATATATAGGTATATCCTTGATCTCACCAGAGCTCTGGAGTAGACATCAGAAGCTAGAATTGCGGAAGCGATAAGGACGATACATCATGCTCATCGCGCCTCGCCCTAGCCTCAAAGCGCAGGTCAATGAACTGGTGCGCAGTCTTCTCGCCGATAATTCGCCTATAGGCCGTTCACGATAAAGTGAGCACTGCATAAAGTTTTCTTTTGGCCGTTTCGTAGTTATCGTTACTATTTTTAATATGAAAACTCCCATGTTACTAAAAACCATTGTAAACGTTTCAACACACTAAAAAATTAACATATATTTGCCCAATAAAACATATTTTTAATTAATTACAAATTGTGCTGAGTCAATTTCGGCCACGGGGAAATCAGCTTTAAAGAACAGATGAGAACCAGTAATATGTATACACACGTGTAACGTACTTAGCGTGATATTGCTAAGCAGACATCACTCACATATGTTGAGTAGATTTAGAAGAGCCTTGTGACAGCCAAAGCTTTACACGCCGTTCGGCCGCTTGGGCAGGTGGCCGCCTTAAATATGTATCACTTTGTCGTGCTTGTAAACGCACAGAAAAAGTAGCATAGTTGACGGTGTTCCGATGAGAGACACGAGCGGTGCACAGGGATGTAACTACGGAGGGGGGGGGGGGGGGGGGCAAGTGTCCAGGTCACCAAGGGAAAGGAGGCGCTAAACTGAAAGGTATTTTTAATATGCTATCGACGGAATATGTCAGGAAGGCAAGGAGGGGGTGCCGCTAGGGAGAATTCTTGGCCCAGGCATGTTCGCGATAGTGAGAACTTTTGACCACCACGCTTAGAGTAAGGTGAATTCTACCACAGGTTAGAATGATCAGTAGGGCCACGATTTTGTCGCGAAAATATTTTTGCCCCACTTTGTTTCAGTGACTCACGTGCACATCGGCAGTTCTGTTTCAAGGTTATTGGCAGCGTGTCTTTGTTCAGACACGTTTCTCATTTGACTGCACCAATCAGAATAAGATTATTGTCACTCCGTACGTCTGTGATTTGCCAAGGCAAGTGAGAGTGAAGTCATCCAATCACAGACGATGTAGCAGAGCTGCAGGTGTCCACATGACGCATCGAAACCAAATGTTGCAAAAATCTTTTCGCCATAAAATCGTGGCTCTAATGATCAGTGTTAAAAGTTTGGCACAAGGAAAATTGAGCGCTAGTATCTCTAATATGCGCTGTCTGATCAATCACAGAACTTTCCAGAATTTTAAGTTATACAAAGTTAATAATCCAAAACGCGATATTGGTTAATTTTCACTTTAAAATTAAGTTAAATGATTTCTGTCATTTTAAAGCCTATTTAAAATTGATTTTACAACAGTTTCGTATTTTTCTGGTCCACACGCGATAGTAGCAAAACCAGCAGCAGAAAAGTTCCCTGTGCCAAACTCTCGCATAAGAAAACACATCTTCCTTCTAACCTATTGTATAATTAACCTTACTTAGAGTAAAATCTGAAGGAAAAAAAATTGTATTGTATTGTGACCTTAGACGTAACTTTTGAGAACGGCAGTAGTTACGCACTTTGACCGTTACTTGGTGGTTTCGTTTACATTAAAAAGTGGCAGGAAACTATGAATTAACTCGGAAGAAAAGTAGCTAGGTTGTCTAAATTGCTCACTTTATCCAGAATCACACATAAGTCGCGCTTACGGAAATTCACTCTATGGAGTAGGGTAGGTTGTCTCATTCACGTGGTCAGGTTTTATTGAATGCTAAAGGGATTCGATGAACGCCTGCAACGCGCTATTCGAGGTTTTCAGATAACGGGAATAATAAAAAAAATAATAACTCTTGATAATTATTTTTGCAAATGCTACACATGTAGTACATTCGCTACACGTTATTTTATTTATTTTGAAATGTAAAGTTAGTTTTATAAGTTGATCGAGAGGCCATTAGGTGAATTTTCGAACACGGGTAAACTTTCCTGGGGTAAAATTTCAAACACATAAAAGTTGAAATATTAGCTTACCTTCCCTACCCTCGTGAATTGGACATAGTTTATGTAAAAAGGAACCAACCTCTAAAGTAATAAATTTTGATATAAACATGTTAAGTAGAAGAAGTATATCACAGAATAAGAATAATCATTAAATCATAATTAGAGATGACGGTTTATCTCGGGAAAACTTGACTATAAGATCAGTTTCAACATACGTTCAGGTCATTAAATGATGACTGGCTTTCGCTTGTGCTTAGAGCTGTCGCCCTATTTGACTAGGCCAGTAACGAGCCCACTATTGTAATATTTGATGCCGGTTATTCTTCTGCAGACAGCCACGTTGTGTCAGATGTATCACCCAATCATGCATGTCGCAAGAAACCACAGTGTTTTCAAGGATATGTTGGTACAAAACATTTTCGCGATGTACCATCATCTCTAATAATTATATTTTAAGGATAAAATGAGTATAGAAATGAAAAGTTTATGTAAAGTTTATGATCTTTGAAAGAACTGTGCAATGGGAGTTCATTCAGTCGCACTCGTGTTCCTGAACCCTGTGTGTCTACCTGATGACGAGAACAGATTCCAGTTCCCGAAACGTCGTAACACTGTCTGTCTGGAAAACTACTGTGTTTTGTTTCGTCTCTTCATTGTGTCGTTTGTCTGTATATGTCTGATATCTGTTGCGTTTTGTCTCGTCTACTTGTTGTGTTCTTTTGTTATTTTTCTGTTCGTGTCTGATGATATCTACTGTGTTTGTTGTTTCGTCTCATCGTTGTGTCGCATGTTATTTGGTTTTTATTTTATTTGTTATTAATTTCATTTATTATCTATTTGTTCCTTGTTTTTATTTGACCCGATTCCATCTTGGAATTTCATGTTGTGTTTGTATCTTGCTGACTAAGCATACGCTGCTTATTTTATGGTTTCTTTTATTTTTTTTAGTTTTTCTTTGACAGTCGTTCAATTTTGCAATGGAGTACGTCCAAGAAACTGAATCTAGTAAAGTTTATATACAAACGCTAGACTTTGAACTTGAATATCTCAGTTCCAGTCAACTGTGGTTTGGTTACTTTTTGTATAACTCCGTCCAGTTTTCATAAGCGCCTGTAGCGACACCTCTGGAGGCACAGAGTCTCACGCCGAGGTCCGGCTGGAATGCGGACCCGGCCAGCTCGACGGCGGCTTCGTGGAACGACGTGCACTAAGGAGGTCGCGCACATTCTAATGAGCTCGTCGAACAAGCTTGGGGCACCTCTGCGCCGCCCTGCCGCCCTGGTGCGTGTCTCTACTACAGCCGGTCGTGTGATTGCCTCTGCAGGCACACGTGCGCAAACCATGCGCGTGCCTTGATAGTATCCGGACTCTCATCTTGCAGAAATATTTCATTGTTATCTGTGTTTTACGTTCCTCAGTTCCATATTAACATATTTCATTAATAGAGCCACGATTTTACGGCGAAAAGATTTTTGCACCATTTGGTTTCAAAGCCTATTATGTTCACATCCGCAACTCTGTTTCATGGCCAGTGATTGGACGTTTTAACTGTGACTTGTTTTGAGGTTCTACTGACAAATCACAGACGTATTGCGTCACAATATCCTTATTGTTATTGGTGCAGTCAAATGAGGGGCCGTGTCTGAGCAAAGACACGCTGCCAATAGCCGTGACGCAGAGCTGCCGACGTGCACGCGAGACATTGAAACAAAATGATGCAAAAATCTTTTCGCGACAAAATCGTGGCTCTATTCATTAATGTTATGTGGCTTTCGTGACATGTTATACCTTACGTATAGAGCAGTGATTTTTTGTGAAAAGAATTTTGCACCACTGTCCAGAGACGTCGCTCATTTGTTATTGCCAATGCGAATTTGTATCACGTCTGTGATTTATGTGTAAACCCACCCCCTCCCTCCTCCACCCAAGATATTGTTAAATCACCCAAACACTGACCGGCGAAATTTATAAATCTCTACTTATGGTTGCACTTGTACGACGAAATATTGCGACCAGTTCAACGACTTGCTTAGAGGCGTAGAGTCCAATGCACTTTGCTTACTCTTGTCAAACCCTCCCATCAGTCCTACACACGGCTCACAGTCCTCTCTCTCTCTCTCTCTCTCTCTCTCTCTCTCTCATCCCAGCACTTCCGCTGTCATACTCTAGTCTTTTTTTGTTTTTATAACAGTGGCGGCTCTAGGGTTGTTGCCAGGGAGGGTACAAGTTACAGAGAACTGTACAGGGTTGTGCGCTAGTTGACGCTACAGCCACTGACACGCTGGTATGTATAGTCTATCTCATAAAAGAATTCCGTATTTTGACAGTTCACTTCTGATAAGTGTGTCTGTAAACAGGATTGTGGAGACCGTGCTTTTCCAGGAAGCCATGTAGGTTTTAAGCTCCAAACAACGGAACAGCCAGGCAAATTTCTCAGAAGAGAAATGTCAAAATATGGAATTCTTTCATAAGACAGACTGTAGGTGTCACTTATTACTGACTGGTAACAACAATAAATATAGCCAGTAGATATTTCATGGTCGTTGGTCTACGACGACGTGTTCACACCAGTGTATGGGCTGTCTCACATAAGAATTTCATGTTTGACAGTTCTGAAGACTATCATGATCATGCATTTCAACAGAAAAATACTTTTCATTTTGATGCAATGCACGGACCGAGAGCCAGCTGAGTGTGTCTGTGTAAAAATCACTCATGACTAGGGAAAGGAGTAGTTCGCGAGTTCAACGTCATGCATGCTAGAATCCATTGTACTATTTATACACAAGTCCCGACCATTTGAACATTAGCTGCTACTCAGTGGAACAACAGACAATGAACTAATAGACGGGCTCGAGTATGAATAGTACTGTGGATTCTAACACGTCGGTCATTCAACTCGCGAATTTTTCCTTTCCCTACTCATGACAGAGGAAAACACTGCTTATTTCACAGCAACAACTGTAAAAAGGAAAAAGGAATGTGAGCACAACTGTAAAAAAAACGGAATTCTTACGTGAGACGGACTATACAGTTCTCGGCAACTTGTGTCCGATACCTGTCAACAACCCTCGAGCCGCCACAGATATCTGAACTAGTGCCATCCCGCCTACATGATTCATCACTCGCTCAGTGATGTCAATAAAGGGATGCATTCTGCAAATTCTGTTTGAAGGACTTGTTTCTCTACACATCATGATGAGTATTGCATAAGCTGGCAGGTAGCGGTACCAGGGCGAGGCTCGCTCTTCTCATTTCCTCCTTCGGGTCACCACGAGGACGCAGGTAAGCTCTCGTCCTAGAGGTAGCCGCCTGAATGAAATTATTTTGCTCGTTTGAGGCTTTGAAGTTTTGTACAATATAGTACGCGCGTTACACCTCATCTTGGCTTCTGGGCACAATTGGCTGTAACTGGCTGTACCATTGTAATGTATGTCGTGTCTTTCACTGCACAACTAACACCCTTCAATATCCTCCCCAGCATACACAGAGCCCTTCTCTCATTAGATACCTCTTTCTCTTTACCTGCCTTCTTCACCTTGAGACACTCTGCATCATTGGTACATCAAATGTTATTGCGTTATACATAGAGTTGATGAATTACCTTGGGAAAATTTGACTGTTTGCTGGGTTTCAACGCACGTTCAGCTTATGAAAAGATTACTGGTTTTCGCTTGTATCGTAGAGCTGTTACTCTATTTGACTGAGCCAATAAGAATCCCGCTATTGTAATATTAGGTCTGCAGACATCTACGTTATGTCAGACATATATAACCTAATCATGCATGTTGCAAGAAACTGCAGCATTTTCAAGGGTATGTTGGCACAAAATATTTTCGCGATGTACGATCATACTATTTCAGTTACAATAAACTTAGGTTAAGATCAATACAAACTTAACGGAACGAATATTGCATTACGATACAGAACTACGTTTCCATATTCTCTAACAACTAAATAGTGGGAACTTCAGCCAGTGTTTACACGTCGCCATGCAGCTAGACTGGGATTTTTTTTATTTAAATTCCGGCAATGTTTCCGTTCAACACGAACCAGCTGAGCAACATTTTAAATCATCGAGACAGGGGGACTATGTAAGGGAAACTCGTTTCATCCACGCGTGCGCCGCAAACAGTCCAACGGAACGTGACCGCGCCGAGTGAGGTTGTTGCGCAACCAGAAGCAAGATTGTACTTCGTTCCATTTTGCTTCAGTAAATTTTAACAGTTTTGAGGGAGCTTACTGTTTGTGTGTTCTATGGGGAAAAAAAATAGCGTCTGTCTGATCCTTTTGTTCGTATAGGCCTACCATTCTTCCGATTATCACGAAACTTGGGTAAGTTGTGCGTGCCCGCGAAGGTTTATGACTCTCTCTCTCTCTCTCTCTCTCTCTCTCTCTCTCTCTCTCTCCCGCTCTCTCTGCATTTTGTGAATAAAACCTAAATGGCCTTAGTAAAACGTAAAATTAGCTGCAGATAGTAAATAAAATAATTGTGTGTGTATTTATGTATACACACACATACCAGCTGATTCTTTGCGGCTTCGTCCGCGTGTGCTATAGAAAAGAGTAACTAACTTTTAATTACGTATTAATTGATGGTGTTACTATAGTCTCTGTACATCTTTAAAACAACAAATACAAAGCTTACTCCAGTCCTCTTCGCTGAACGTACTTTAATTGCAGAACGTATTTGTTTTTCATTCATCTTTATCTAATATAAAAAATTATCGTGTCACAGTGTTTGTTTCCATACTCCTCCGAAACGGCTTAACCGATTTCAATGAAATTTTGTATATACATTCGGTAGGTCTGCGAATAGGTTTTTATATATTTTTTATACTCCTAAGTGCTATTCTCTAGTAAATATTTTAAATTTATCTATGTGACAAAACAACGTTTGTCGGGGCATCTAGTTTCTCAATAAAATAGCTACCCGGCTGCGGCTTTGCCCGCGTGAAATTACATAATGTAAGCAGTAACTCTGGATAAAATATGTGATGAAGGCATTTAACAGCTAGCGCACTTAATAACAGTGAACTGTAAATTATCATATCACAGTGTAAAGAGCACGTGCAATAATGATGTCATAGTAATTCCCATCGCAAAGTCTTGCACGGGATACGAACCCGTAACCCCAACCCTCCCACATCACAAACTTTATACAATACCTGAGTGAATGCTTAAAGGTAGGCCGTGATAATTCTTTCGTATGTACAGGCTACAGTCCAAAGAGATTTTAGTTATGAGTAGGTTGGCAACAAGAAACAACTGTCGAATTATTTCTCCGTGATCATTCTCTTTTTTCAGGAGACTGCAACATTTTACTGCTTAATTTTCGAATTTCGCAAAATCAAAATATTCGTAAATACGCATTTGTTTGGGCAATATTTTGAAGTTAAAAAAAAATATATATGATTACTTTCGCGGTTAATGAGATATCAGTAGGGACTGGAAATTTTCGCGAATTCAATTACCTGTAGGCTAGAATCCATTGTACTATACATAATCAAGCCCTGACTATTTGTCAACTAGCTGCAACTCAATGGAACAGCAAACGATGAATGAATATATGGACCTTGAGTATATATATATATATATATATATATATATATATATATATATATATATATATATATATATATATATATACACACACATACACACACACCCACTCACACATACCGTAATCCGTAATTTATTTCTGGTAATATCAGTATTAATATTATTACTTATATGAACTTTGAAGGCTCGATAAGTGTTTAACCAATGGCGGCGGAAATTGGGGACAGGCGGACACTGTCCCTCCCCTAGAACAGAGGGGAGGGACAATATAGACATTGGTATCCACCCTAAATATTAACATTTAAAAATATTGCAATATCTGTCAGCTGTATATTCAACATTTAGACTTGAAAGCCACTTAAATATCACTAATTTGCATACTAAACTCCAAAATTTCCCGCCCCGGATCCGCCGCTTTTACATGTCGTTAGCGTAAGAAACTCGGAAATAAATTTCTGCCTACGATCCTGCCCACCCCCCTTCCCTACAAAAAATTGTATGAATGTTTTTTATCTATTTTTTGGAAAAATATATTTTTTGAAAAGAAACACAGAAATACAAATTTTACTAATTTACT
Source organism: Medauroidea extradentata (assembly GCA_003012365.1). Classification (NCBI taxonomy): domain Eukaryota; kingdom Metazoa; phylum Arthropoda; class Insecta; order Phasmatodea; family Phasmatidae; genus Medauroidea; species Medauroidea extradentata. Next base: position 28,287 of record PNEQ01020557.1, on the reverse strand, counting down.
TAAGATAATTTGGAGTAGGTACTTAGATTGAATCTTTGCACGACTCATAGAGGCATTAAATTGAAAATCACTCGAATGAAGTCGCGGGCAATGACTGATGTCTACGTAGTCGATAATTTTGGTAATGAAATGAACCTCGCCGTTATGTACTATTAAATTAGGGTTTCCGTTGCAAAATAGGCCTACATTGCGTCATGTAAACATCAAGTGACATGAGAGCCCTCAAAATTTACGTATGTTACGTGAAACGGAGTATAGCAATTTCCCCGCCTTATGCAATCCCCCTCCCAGGCTTCCCCCCTCCACTAACCAGTCCAGCTGTTCCCCTGCGCCGACAGGCATGCTGGGAGAAGCGGTCTTCAGTCGGCCGCGAGCCGTAGCGCTGTGTGGATGTGTGGAGTATAGTAGTGAAAACTAAGCTCCCTCGCCGCGACTGTTAAATGGCCCATACGACAGGTGGGTAGCGACCTACTCACTGCACCAGACTTGCATGCATGCATCGCGGGTGAGTTCATGTCCAGTATATCTTCTACCCTGTCTGACGGAGGATGTATCTGTTAAGAGGGCGAAGTGCATAATTCTGCGCTAACAGCATCAATTTAAAATTTGTGCGTTTCTCGAAGCCAATTTACAAACTAAAAAAAAAAAAAAAAATTAGAAAATGGGATTTGCTAACTTTCTGAGCAAAAATTTTCCTAGAGTAACGCATTTATGAAGAACAATCTGCGATTCCGAAATTTCATACGTTCAATTGCAGTGGAACAGATTACGCTTAGGAAATGCATTATTCTGTGTAAATGTCTGCTCGTTAAGTTGGCTAGTATAATTATCTAGATTTGTTGCTGTAGTTTTCCCATATCGATTTCCATAACTGTGTAGATTTAAAATGGCGTTCTTAGTGTTTACTTATCTATCTTGAGGCCATGCTCTTTAGTTTCTATTGGTTTTACGATAATTATTTTTTTTTACACTTAAACGAGTGCAGATATAAAAAAATCCGCCCGGCAGTTTTGTTTAAAATGGTATTCGCCGTGACAGATAATTGTTTCAAAACAAGAAATTCTACGGTTTCGACTAAAAAGTCAATTAACGAGATTTTCGTTTGTTACATAATTAGCTAAAACCATGGTATTTACTGCCTTGGAAAAATCAGCCAATATAGAGAATACTATTTTAAACAAAACTGAAATCCAGATTTTTGATATCTGCTCTCGTTTAGGTGTAAAAAATAAATATCTATAAAAATGAAAACTAAAGTGTATGGCCAAGGCCACGACCAATCGTTTGTTCTACTTTTACGATAATTATTTTTTTACCCTAAACAAGATCAGAAATCGAAAAATGGTTGCACAGTTTTCTTAAAAACAGTGTATATACTATGTTAAATATTTTTTTCAAGACATTATACCCAATGGTGTCAGCTAATTATACAATTAAGGATATTCCCATGAATGAACCAATTAGCCAAATCTACATAAATGATTGTCTAAAAAAATAAGACTACATAATGTAGTAAAAAGCAGAATTTTTTTTCTATACCTGCTCTGGTTTAGGATTTCAAAAATAACTATCTTGGAAGCAAAAGAAGTGGTGGATCATGGCTTTAACAAGCCGCGGCTTTACAGACAGAAATGTTTGTATACAATACGTTGCTGTTGTTTACCATAGCTAGCAACAGTTTGTTTCAATGACGTACTAGCATGGGCGGCAGAACCAGTGGGTCAGAGGGGTCAAATGACCCCCTAATAAACTGCTGTAAGGGTTATGTTCTCACAAGGCATGCTACATAGGCACTGAATAATTAGTATAAACACTTACTGTTTATCAGCGTGTTTTTTTTTCATTTGAGCTCACTGTAAAAAAAGTTAGTAATATTACTCATCATATGTATGGTAATGTTCCGCAACCTTGAGAGGGAAATCTGATTTCCATTATGTGTGGAAATTTCCGCAAGGTAGTGTATTCACCACTCAAACTACTCGGAAGTTTTGCTCGCGCGTTATGTCAAATTGTCCTAAGAAGGCTTGCGCCAGTATGTAATGAAAAATTACATTACCAATAGAGTAAATTTCCTTGACACGTATTGAGTAATTTTCTCTCACTTGTAGCGGTAATTAGCTTCCATTGCATGTAGAGTAAATTAACCTAATTTTTTTTACTGTATAGCCAACTAAACACACGAACCGAATCTCCAAAGCTGTAAAATACTTGCGCAATTTTTTTTATCTTGGACACCTTACTGACGAACATTTTCCACCGCCCCTGTTTACGTGCTCCTGAAGCTCTGTCTCATGGCTGTGATTGAAGGTTTTTATTTAACTCTCGGTTGTTTGAGATCTACCCACAAATCACAGACATGTGGTGCTGCAGTAACCTTATTATGATTGGCTCAGTCAAATGAGAGACGTCGCTTCACAAATACACGCTGCCAATTACCATGAAGCACAGCTGCAGATGTGCACGTGAGCCAGTAAAACAAACTGGGGCAAAATTCTTTTTGTGAAAAACGAGGGCCCGTAGTGATAAAGAATAAAGTAAATGCAGACCCAATCGTGTGGTATCATTGTGCCAACGAGCAGCCAATGAGAAGCTGTCGTCTGCTTGAGTACACATATATTCTTGGAGGCTAGCGTACAGGTCAGTGAACCCACAAGTTTTTCAGGTCCCTACCACGGCCGTAGAAGAACAGGTCTGGACACTCGCCTGGAAACTTGACCCACTTGTTGTTTGGATGCAGTTCACCAAGTTACCGGTAATGCTATACATTTTTGGCGCTGCAATCCGGGCGGTCGCGCCCTAACTCCGCCCACTTCCCTCCCACTGAGATAAACAATTTATCAAAACGTATTTATTATCAATTTATGAAATACTTCCTTCGCTCACAATTTTAAATCATTTCATTTATTTGTCTTCATTTGAACCCATTAAGTCAAATATTGACGAGGGATATTGAAGATGTCAGACTATAATTTCAATCACAAACATTAGTATAGTCACTTAATAACAATACAGTCACTTTCCAATATACAATCATTTTAAAACAAGTACATTACACAACATATACCGGAAACAAATGTTACTGAAGTTTTAATATTACAATTCCAATCATAACACACGTCACCATTCATACACCCATCAATAATACAATATCAAAACAAGAACACACTATACGTTAATATTCAGTGGAGAAAATTTCATCAATTGAGCAAGAATCAATATGCCGAGTGATATTGAAATCATCATGTCATAAATTAAAATTTACATACATTTACAAAACTGTAACATATTTTCACACAGTCACATTAGTACAATTTTATTAAATACAAAAAGCAATACAGACCCAATCAAATATTAAGATTCACTGTTATAATATTAATCAATTGAATAAAAGGCTTTGTTTAAAAGATATTTCTTTAACACCAATTTAAATTTTATTTTATTTATCTTGCTAAGGTTTCTCAACTTAGCTGGTAATTTATTGTATAGTTTAATCCCAGAAAGATAAGCCCCTTTCTGTAATTTCTTCAAATGATTATTAGGTACATGTAAATTACTACTGATTCTTGTATTAAGGGTGTGAACTGCTTGATTCATTACAAAGTATGAAGGATTATTCATGGCTCCAGAAATCTTTATTTACTTCATAATATTAACAATAGAAAAAAGTGGGTGGAGTTTGAGTCCGACCGCCCGGACAACAGCGCTAAAAAGTACGACATTCTCGGTAACTTGACGAAATACAGCCAAACAACAAGGGGGTCAAGCAAAATACATTGTTAGATAGGCGAGTGTCCAGACCTGTTCTTCTACGACCGTGCTCTCTACCAACCACGAAACAAAACTGCAAATGTGGACGTAAGACACTGAAACTGAAACAAGACGGTGCAAAATTCCTTTAAGAAAATTTGCTGGCCCTAACCATTGAGCTATTTATATACCGTCTCGATCAATCCTAGCGTTGAAATGCATGTTTTCTCGCTTAGTTCTGGACCAATGTGGTTTCTTCTCTGAGTCGCAGGATATGAGAAACTCACAGATATTATTAAGTCAATATTACTATGTACATTATGTACACGGGTTTTCGTTGCTATAGGAACAAATATGTGTGCATAAATATTAATAATATATTTTTTTTTATTTGTGATTCAAGTTCTGGCCAGCAGGTTTTACAACCTTGAACGGACAGCAATGAAAAAAGGAAATAACATATCTACATAACGTACAATACAATAGTCTACATTGGGAAAGTCAGAACAGTGACAGCAAAATGATAATAAAATGAAAAAGGAATATTGAATAATAGCCTAATAATAGTAATAGTAACGTAACATCTGTGGTTTAATTTACATACACAACAAGCACGCATATTTCGCACAAGATAGTTAGCTGAGGTTTTTTTTTTTCGTTCCTGCTGTTTATTCATCTGTTTGCGAAGGTTTGACTGGAAGCAACTTCACATTTAGTGTCAATGTCTTTCGCTACGGCGGTCTAACAGCTGAATCATTTACACCGTAGGTATTATACACAAGAGTTAACCTTCATGTACTTCAGTCTGACCAGCTACAATCGTACATAAAGATAAGCATAAGAAAAGTTGTATAACGTTCAAATTTTGCTTCATACTAATACTTGTGTAAATAAATGCTTGTCGAATCAAAAACCTTAAAAGTGATACTACGTTGTCGTACGAAGGTCAAACTTAAATTAGCAAGAATAAAAATCTTGTGTTGTAGTTGATTGTACAGAGGAAAAAACGCCTGGCATATAGTTAGGACTAATTATGAAAAGATAAGTGTTTTGCTTATTTGAAGAGACATGACAGCCACATTAGAAATGGAAATAATTACGCAAGAACATTCTTCAGAAACATTAAAAATGCTATATGCTTAACATTATTTTAAATTGTAAAAACTTTTATTTTACTTATATTTTTACACGTCGCCAACTGTATCAACACATTTTTCTTCACAATAATAACAGCCAAATTCCTACCTCCAATTACTAAGCTTATTACCATTGCAACAAGCCTTCGGCACTTGTGTTTGTGTTTGCTATATTCGTATCACAGTAACAATGTTTGTGCTGAATTAATGTCCGTTATAGCTTAGGCTTAACAGAAAATTTAATTTCCTACTAGTTTTGGAAGTGAGTACGTTGCAAGCAGGCCTGAAGTTGCATTTTGATTCCAGCAGCCCGACTATATTTCTGGTACATTGCAGACTTGTGTTATGCGGCTGAGAGTTGAAATAGAATGGCCAGAAATTCAGATTTATCACGTTCGTAATATTCGTATATATGTTTTACATATTTTTTCCACGAAAAACGTTGAATAGGCCTACCAAATAATAATTAGAAAATTGTAATTACCAATATATTTTACAATTACAGTGGAACCGTGTTATAACATCCTCACTTACTGTAACATTTTCTTGCCTATACGGCTACCTTCTTGGTCCACAGACATGTTTGCAATATAAACTTACCCTGTTATAAAGTTTTCCCATTCATTTCTTTGGTCCCTTGAGAAATTTTATAACAGGGTTCTACTGTACCTAATTTTAATTATCAAAGTTAGTTATTTTATAGTTATCAGATAAACCGCTAGGATCTCAACAATCATCTGTCACAAAAAAAAAAAATCTCTTCCGTGCACGATATTGTTGTCTATTACAGAAAAGTTCTATGCCCTTTTAGTGAAGACGATTGCAAATGTTTTATATAAACAACTCATTGCAATACATCAGGATTGCTCATAGCTAGGGACCTCTGTTTTCGCGAAAATATTGTGCACATACGCAGTTCTGCCTCGTGGTCAGTGATGGGATATATCAACTCTCACCAGTTTATTATAATTGTTTCGTGTTTTGCAGTCACACAATTTTTACATGTGTCATATGTGTTCGAGACGTTTACTGATATAGGCCTGTGCGTGTTGTGCCGGATGCTATACTATTTTTAAATCTCAGGTTTATTTTTTCTGACAGTTTCCTCCACTGCGCGAGAAGTACGAGGTAAACAGTGCCCGCTGTAATGATCCGTGAGGTGTTGTTTTACCTGCAGGGGGCCCTCGCACTTATTTACTCTATGGCTCTCATGAGATGCAAGGGCTTGTGAAGAGAGGGGGGGGGGGTGTTTCGCTGCTCTACTCTCTCCCTCCTACTATCAGACTTGAACTAAAGTTCAATACCATTACTTGAGCAAAATGCTTTGGCAATTTCATTCAAATAATTTTTTTTTCTAGAAGTGAAAGGGAAACATTGAATTATGAGGGATAATCGTAGAGAGATTAAAAAAATTAAATTATTAGTTTTTAATTTGGAACTTTCTTTACTGACTTAAAAGTGAGAACCTCTTTGTATGTTTCCCGCGTTTTATTAATCTTAATATATAAAATTAAGTGTCCTGTCTGGCACACTCACTCACAAACTCATCAACGCACAGCCCAAACCGCTGAACCTAGAATCATGAAAATTTGAGGGAAACTCCACCTTGCCCCGTAGGCACCCACTAAGAATGGATTTTTTGAAATTCGATAATTAACGGGGGGGGGGGGAGTGAAATGTGTTTTCAAAGACTCCCTGATATCTCATTAACCGGGAAATCTTTCATTTTTTAACTTCAAAATATTGCACAAACAAATGTATATTTGTGAATTTTTCGATTTTGCTAAATTCAAAAGTTAAGGGGGTAAAAAATCGTATTGTGTGTTTTTCATTAATCCGTGATTTCTCCTAAACCATTTCAGATAGTGAGGTGATTATTTCTTTAAAATGATGCTTAAGTAAATATCTAAAAAGTATTTTTAGGATTTTTCGACATTCGTCCTTGAAAGCTCTTAAAAAAAACGTGTTTTAACTAATCCCACGTATCTCTTAAACCAGTGGAAAAATTTAAATGATTTTTGCTTTAAAATAAATCTTACGTAAGAATAAAAAAAAGTAATTTCAGGATTTTTTCGAAATCGTCCTTGATAGCTGTTAAAAAAAATAGTGTTTTTTCAAATAATCATCTGTACCGCTTATACCCGTTGAGATATCGAGATGATTTTTTTGATAAGAATGAAGTTTATGTAAATATCTACAAATCAGTTTCAGGATTTTATGAAATTCGAAAATTAAGGATGTGAAAATCAGTAAAATGTTACAGTCTCCCGAAAAAAAGAGAATGATCACTGACAACAGTCGTTTCTTTTTGCCAACCTACTCATAAATAAAACCTCTTTGGACTGTAGCATGTACATACGAAAGAATTATCACGGCCTGTCTTTAAGCATTCATTCAGGTATTGTATAAAGTTTGTGGTGTGGGAGTGGTGGGATTACGGGTTCGTATCCCGTGCATGTCTTTGCGATGGAAATTACTATGACATAATACAAGCGTATTGCGCCTGCCCTTCAAACTGAGCTAAGACAATTTGTAGTTCACTGTTATTGAGTACGCTAGCTGTTAAATGCCTTCTTCACATATTTTATCCAAAGTTACTGTTTACATTGCATAATTTCACGCGGGCAAAGCTGCAGCCGGGCAGCTATTTTATAGAGAAATAAAGATGAATTAAGAACAAAAATGTTCTGCAATTAAAGTACGCTCAGCGCAGTGGACTTGATAAAACTGTTTGTATTTGTTGTTTTAAAGATATACAGAGAATATAGTAACACCATCAATTAATACGTAATTAAAAGAGTTAGTTACTCTTTTCTATAGTACACGCGGGCGAAGCCGCAAAGGGACAGCTAACTATAATCCCGATGTTTAATTTTCTGAGTGAAATGTATAACCGCGATATAAATGCACTTTTATTTACTTGAAGCCCCACTCCCTTTTTTCTCAATCTAAAATAATTTATGCTCCCTTATTTACCTAGTTACGGATGTGACGTCACACACGTTGCTGTTCAAATTCACAGTAACGGCACATATGCACCCTATAATGTCCCCTCCAGCTATGGGCATGAGCCATTTACCCTTCTCGAGTCCTAGATACGTATTTACAAATTGCATACCACTTCATGAAAAAATTAAGGGTACACTACTTCATGAAGGAATCAAGAGCTTGGGATGAAAGGGCAAATGATTAAGGACTCGTTAAACTGAACCCGAATATCGAATATAGACCAGAAAATACCTCAATGCATACCTGTAAACGTTATTTTTATTTCACTTGGTCGTACACGTTTATTCTAAAAAATTTATAGGCCTATTTATTCGTACGTTTTTAGCTACTTATTGGATCCTTGTTACTTACGTATTACGACTGTTCTTTTAGCTGCACAATGTTGGCATGCATCTTCTCTGGGTGTAAATTTAAGTCCACAAGTGGAGGCTGATTATTTATAAAAGTATTGACGTTAAGTGCCTAATTTGAATATATTTTTAAGGCTGAGTTTTGCACAGTATTAAATACGTGACTTAACCTGTATGTACTTCAGTCTTCCAAGCTACAATCGTACTTAGTGATAAGCAATTACGCAAGTTTGTAAGTTTTAGCAGGCCTATTAAGAAAGGCCGGTTTAGGTTCAACTTTGGCTTAGTACTAATGCTGTGTAAAAAGTTTGACCAATCAGAAGCCCGAAAGCGATATGATATCGCCACACGAGAGAGTAAATTGGCAGAGAGTAAAAAGCTTGTATTGTAACTTACTTGGTTGTACAGAGAAACGACTGTCATAATGTTGATTATGAAGAAAAACAGTGTTGTATTACTTTGAAGAGACATAATTGGCTCATTAGAAACGAAAATAATTATGATCGAATAGTCTTCAGGAGCATTTGATAATGCTGTAATATTATTTAGAAATGTAAAATTTAGGCGTCAATTATTTTTCTACATGTTGCTAACGGTGTCAACACAAATTTGTTGACAACAATAACAGCCAAATTTCTGTCTCTTGACGAAGCTTATGACCACTGTAACATTGCCCTCGACACTTGTGTTTGTGTTTACGACATCGTTATCACAATGTCCATTGTAGTCTAGGCTTTATGAGTTTTTCGACCAGAAATGTCTGAATTTCAACATTTTTATTTAAATATCTGGTACAAATATAAAAATAAAATATGGCGTTCAAAATTGCTGTAGACCGTGCCCTTAAAGACGTTCAGCATCTAACATGCTGGGAACAAAGATTTAGTTATATAATTTCGGTTAGAGTTAAGAGTGTTAAGTAAAGCTCGTATTTCCGTTGTTGCAAAGAACGGCATTTATACTCGCGTCCGTTTTCGAAATCACCTGATTACGACTCAGAATAATTTAACGATACTTGTACTGTATATGTGATCAACGCAGCCGACCAATGAGGTCCTTGTTGGCACTGAAACGAGCTCTCTCTTGTTACTGACTTCCCGCTCGCCAACAGCCTTCGTCCTCCATTGACTGTGTTGCCAGACCGACCATACCTCAGCCAACCACAACTTAAGAGAGCGTGGTATATAATTCAGCGCTTAAAGCATCAGTTAAGAATCGTATATTTCTCGAAGCCAATTTACAAAAATTAAAAAATTAAAAAATTAAAAATACAACAATCTCAGACTATAGTTTTTGCCAACTTTCTGAGCAAATATTTTTCTCGTGTAACGTATACCTGAATAACAATCTCCGACGCCGAAATCTCGTACATTTAATTGGGGCGCAAGAAATCACGCATCTTTCTGGGCAAATGTTTGCTCATAAAGTTGGCAAATATAATTATCAGGGATTACTATTTTGTAGTTTTTCTATACTGACTTTCAAAAAGTGTAGACCTCAATTGAAGGATTCAGCGCTTATTTATCTACTACATCCTCTTAATTCCACACAATTACACACGCAGTGAAATCTCAACGACTTAATAGACACCTGTTTTTAGACACAAGCCGCGATGATAACTTGAAAAGATATATTCGTCTCAAAATTTTACGAAAGTGTATCGTCAAATGGACAGTTCCCAGCAAAAACATGTTTAGGGTTCTCAGTTTTGAACCAGTCTTACACAAAGTACTGTAGTAAAAAAAAAAAAAAAAAAAAACAGGACATATGACTGAAATACGTTTTTTTAGACTGTTTCATAGCGGAAAACCTTTGGATAAGTTTTGTTCAGAACTAACAGTGATTTGTTAATTTCAGGTTGATGCATAACACTGTCCCAATAAAAATAATAAATATTTAATGTAAATATGTTAATTCCACATTAAAGCCTGACTATTCCTTAAACGATAAATTGTAAATGGTCTGACATATGACACTGCGTATAAATTATAATAATGTATAACTCTGTATATATATATATATATATATATATATATATATATATATATATATATATACAGTATATATATATATATATATACACACATACATACATACGTTTCTAAATTGAGCATTCCACAACACTGCTATTCATTTTCCTCAAAATCCCACACATCAATTCAAATGCTACACGTTTTGTGAAATTCCACACATCATGGCAACACTGGTGAGCTATTGTGTCTGCTCGTTGTTGGATGCACAATCCTCCGTTATCAGCAGACGCAACGTGACGTCATAGCGAGACAGACAGTTATCATCCGGAACACAGAGGCGCGTATAGTTCACCGGCGACGTTCTCTATTTAAATTTTGTCCTCACATGATGCTTTTTAACCAGCTGGTGACAATTAATTGAAGCGATATGAGTGACACTGGTTTGGATATCAGAAATAATACCGCATTCGTACGCCGGGTTCTAAATTGGCGTGCAGTTATTTTGTAGTATGTTTTTTCTTCTCTTGGACTTGAATGGCACGATATACAGCAATTTTCATCACTATGTTTTATTTGTGCCAGATATTTTTTTTTTTGTTATTTTAGACACAGAATGTGATTACAATTTATTTTTATGAAATATTTATATCTCTCATAGTTTTCGCGTAATGGCTAGTTAATGTCAAAATTTGTAGTTTACGTTTTAAGGACTACACTAAAACCAACTGAAATACCAAACTGAAAAAAATTCACAGTGAATAAAGACGTCGCAGTCTACAATTTCACGTACATAAAAACGAAGAATGAAACCTTTTTTGTATTTAAATAAAAATGCTGAAGTTATAAACAGAAATTTTAAAAAAATCAATATTTTTTTATAAAATACAAAATATCTTATTTTGTGGTTTAACATAACTGAACTTGTAGCTTATAACATCGTTATTCACTGTGAATTTTTTACACTTTGTTAAGTGAGTTGGTTTTTAGAGTCGTCCTTAAAACGGCAACTTGCAAATTTTAGCTTTAACGAGCCAATACGCAAAAACTATGCGAGATAAAAATAAATTTTTTGAAGCAAAATTTAGGCACATTTTGTGTCTGAAACAAGAAAAAAAAAAATAACTGGTACAAATATAAAAATTAAAACGTGATTATGAAAATTGCTCTTATATTAGCGCCTTTTTATGTTATTATTGGAAAGTCTGTTCTATGTTCAAGACTACATTGTAGAACCCTCGGTTAGTTTCGTATCAGTCTAAACAAGAGACTCGTGTGTTAATACACACACACACACACACACATACATGTTTCTGTGAAGTTTTTCAGTTTGGTATGTGAGTTGGTTTTAATGGCGCAAATAAATCCATAAAATGTGAAGTTTGACGTTTATAAGTCATTGGGTACGCAAAAACTATTTGAGATACAGAAATTTCATAATAGCATGATTTAGGAAATTTTTTTGTCTAAAATAAGAAAAAAAGTCTGGTACGAATATAATAATAATAATAATTATATGATGATGAAAATGGCTAATTTTACGGTTACCAGAAGCTGGGACAGGGTCCACGTGTGATTTTCGAAAGTAGTGTATATACCGTTTTACATTTTCAGAAGCTGGCAGTATGTCGTGACAGCCCTATAAGATTCCATAAATATAGCTTTGTTTCTGCGAACTAGCGTGGGGAACATTACAGCGATACTAAGTCGTATTCTTAACGTAAGACGATTTTGCAGTTATGTTGTTTCGCGAATGTTGGGCGTGGCATTGCTTGCTCTGTGAGTCTGTTTGATGTACCAACATTAACGTCATAAACCTGTGTGAGAATCTAAGTTTTATACTCCGAAATGAAAACATTTGCCCCATTTTTAGCTTATTCATACTCTTGTTACGACATATATTATAATCCGCTAAAGGTTTAGTACTGACTAAACAGCAGGTTGGTTTAATTAGAAGTAGTGATTGGTAGGTAGATATTTCGGCAATATTATTTTTACGTTAACGTTCACGACAGCCAGGTATACAACTGCATATAAATACAGTACTTGCCCACGATAAGGCTTACAGTGGACTCGCGAATGTTGGGAAGACCAGCTTCTAACTTCCTCTTCACAGGAAGTCGATAGGAGGGAGCCAACTTCCTCTCCGGGTCTGGGGAAACAGTAACAATGGTTAGTTGTTGATTTGCCAGTTCTCTTCAGAAAGACGCACACTCGCAGTGTGTTTATCTTTGCTCTCTGGTTTTTTGAATAGTTTGGTAACATACAGTTTGTGATTTTAAGATGAGTTTAGTTTATATTACCTTCCCCAGTGTGTGTCAGTTCAGTTTACAAGTAGTAGAACCTTAGAGTAAATATAGGGTAGAGGGAGTATCCTCTATACAGCTGCGTACGAAATTGTGTGTTCAACACGTGTCACGTGACTTTAGTGAAATATGCGCGGGAGATTTTAAATAACATTGATAGCCAAGATAATAATTGCTTAGCAATCACAACTATGTTGAGTTATTTTGGTACCTTATGAATATATGAACTAAGGACAGCATAGTGTAATTACGAAGAAATTTCAGAACGACAAATGTAAACAATGTTTGCCACGTTACTGTTTTCCTTAACCCAGCTGTTTTTAGTAAAAAATAAATATTAGCTACATACTTACTATAAGGTTTTGAACCGAGATCTTGGTGACACCACATGACTAAATATATATTGTGGAAGGTATGCCACGAGTTTCAAACAACACGACTGCATTTTTAAGCCGAGAAAGCATGAATAAATAACACCAAACTCTCAAGACCATGTTGGACACACATTTGTGACGTCATGTTCCCTCTACTATATATTACCTCTATGAGTAAAACCTATGTAAAGGCTATGTGTGTGTCTATATACGTACGTGTATATATATTATACACACAGCAAATAGCATATACTTTGAACAGGCCTATACGTAGCGTAGTCGGTTTGGCTCCGGTCTACGGTGAGAGAGGTTCTGAGCTCGAATCCTGGCTCGGACATGGATATTGTGTTATCACTTCGCTCACACCTGCTTCTAAGACATCGTTGTTAAGGCTTGGCATCAGTCGCCATATTGAATTATTTTATTTTTCGCACTTATGAAATTCTGAGAAGAATAATGTGAAATTTGTTACTATAATATCAGTTATATTTACTTTGCGATACAGTATAATCACTGCAGTTGAAATTTTAACGTATATTTAAGCCGTGATTAGTCGAGCAAATTTTTATATTCTTAATTTACTCGACTGATTACGACTTAAATATAAGTTAAAAAATCAACTGCGGTGCTTTTATTGCAGCGCAAGGTAAATAGAATTGGTGTTATGGTAACAAATTTCACATTTTTCTTCTCAGAATTTCATAAGTGCGAAAAATAAAATTATTCAATAAGGTGACTGATGCCGAGCCTTAAAGACCCATAAAAACCTCCCCCTTCATGTAATTTTTTTTACAAAAATTAATTCTTCGGAAACAAGTTTTTAAAACACTACTAAATATTTTTGTGACCTTTACAAGAACAAATTGTGAATATACAAATACGGAAATATATTTCTGTATATTTACAGTGTTTGCATGTTTACACGCAAGTTTTTGTATTTATATGAAATTTTTTTTGTTCATTTACAACCATACTTAACATAAATTTTACAAACGCTTTTGTAGTTTTTTATTTTCTTTGGTGACCAGAATCCAAAGAATAAGTGTTGTAAGCACGAGCGTTTTTTTTTTATAAGTGACAGGCCGCCGAATTGTCTGTAAAAACATTTAGGCCTACTTCACTCATTCCAACAGGTATGTGGAAAAATTTAAACAACTTAAAACACAATTTGCGACATTTTTATTGTATTAACTTACTGGTAAATGTTTTGGCAGTTAATTCAAATGCTTTTTCTTGCGATACAATAAAAGTGCACCATTTCTTCTTAATGATCTTGAATAAAAGACATATTTATGATTTGGAAGTGCGCAGTGCAATTTAACACAAGGGAGAATGAAAACAAAATAATTTATCAGTCTGTCACAGAGTGCACGTCAGTTAACAAAATTCTTCCCACTAACTGCTAACAGATCCTTAATCACCTCACGGGAATTAAACACGTTAAAACGTTTAATCTAGTGAAGCAATACAATTACGAAGGAGCCGGCTGAGAGGAATTTATATGCTCGTTCCAGCATGTACTTAACACTCGAATAAATACAAGTTACTGGAACTGCGTCGAAATGTTTCGTTGATTGCGAAGCCTTGAAATAACAGCCTTGCCCTAATCCACGATTAGTTCCGTCTGCTAGAGGAGAAAGTTGCCTGCTCTCGCGCGAGTCGAGCTTTAAGAATATCTGATCTGTAGAACACAGCAATGAAACTGTACCATGTTTCAGGACGCTGCCTACCAGAGAACTGTGACGTGAACGAGAGTAACGACTTGCACGTTAAATTATATTTGGCGATTATTAGAGTTGAGGGTATATGGCGAAAATGTTTTGTGCCAACATACCCTTGAAAGCGCTGCAGTTTCTTGCAACATATTTGATTCGGTTATGTACTTCTGATGCAACGTGGCTGTCTACAGACCAATAACAAGCATAAAATACTACAATACCGGGATTCTTATTGGCTCAGTCAAATACGGTAACAGATCCTCGTACTTACAAGAAAAAGCCAGTAATAACCTAATAAGCTGAACGTACGTTGAAATCCAGCAAACAGTCAAACTTTCCCGCTATAAACCATCATATCTAAAGATGATGTAATTTATAACTTAATCGCTGTGAAAATAGAAAAAAAAATGTCTGCATTGAGAAAAGGCGAATATTGCTACAGGAATATAAAAATATGAACAAATTTATGTATGAGGTGACGTTTGCGAGTGTTTTTTATACAATAAGAAGACATTCTGTATTTTTATAGTTTTCGGAGTACGTATTTAAAGAACTCTCTACAATGTCCTATAGCAAGGCGTGACTTACCGAATTGAACGAAAAAGTCAGTGGTAGGATATATGCTCGCTAGGATTCTCGGGTAGGCAACGATATACCTATTATTATAGTTATTATTGTTATTGTATGTGCTAATGTACCCTGATGCATCACGCGAAGTTCTACGATTCAATTTCCTAAGTTTCCAAGCGGCTCTCATATTTTGTCAATGCATTCGTTTTCATTCTCCAGTCTTCTTTGTCCCAAGTCTCTTAGCAACTTTGTTCTTTGACTGCACTTCCCATCTGTTTACTTTTTCGTATGTGTGTGTTTCTGTCTTAAAAAATTTCAGTGTAGTTTATTTTGTGATTTCTCAATTTTTTTTCCTAGGATCCAATATTAATCTTCTTTTTCTGGTGTCCGGCGCAAGGTTGGGTACGTTTTCTGTTGTTTTTCGGGATTACCATCTCTATCATTAGCATCCGTATAAAGCCCAAACGTTAGCATGATTCCTTCAGCGACGAAGTATAGTCAGACATATGTTAATTATTAGTCAGTTAAGTTTAATTTAGAATGACAGAGCTTGCTGATTACCGGTTATTCACAACCTTCAATTTAAGGGAAGCTGTCATTTCAGGCTGTTGCTTATGTGGTACGTTGTTTGAAATATCGGCTATGAAATAACTGTACTATAGTCATGAATACATTTTTCTTGAATGAAATGTTCATCAGACTGTACTAGGGCGACTGTACCAATACGACAGCAAACCTACCACTAAAAGTCCTATAGTTAAAGGTACTGGGAATTTTTGCGGAAAATGTTTCGCTCGCTAGTCTTATGTAACGTCATTTGCATATTTGACTGCTTTAAGTGCGATTGGTAGATGCCTGAAAAATTCGCGTTTTCTTTTGGCCTCAAGCTAGAATTTCAGCAACTGTAGGTTCGTGCCAGTTTCGCAATTGACTCGTGAGAGCGAACAATAGCTTGCAGTCTAGTCTGTTGTCGGGAAATAACGTTATATTGGTAGGTCTCTATGTAGAGTAATCTTTGCAGTTCGTTGAAGAATACGTATCTAGATCACATTCTGTTAAAGAAGTACCTGTCAGGTGTTCGTCACAGTAAAGTTCTTTAATTGTTGCTTTGGAACTGCAACTGCAAAGTAATTTTCATTTGTGCAGTCAGTACAATACAGTCGCGGAACAGTTATGAAATAATTTTATGATTACAAAATACTCGACTAGGTCTGTTCTTAAAAATAATTTTTTTCTTGTGAATACAGTTTTTTTTTTCCCGCTTGGTGTTTGCGTGCTCTCGAAAGGCTTCAAGGCTTTGGTAGAGGTACACAAGGAAAAGAGAGAGGGGATTGGCCAGAGCCTGTACACGGAATCATCCCAGCATTCGTCTGGATTAGGGAAATGAATAATTCGCAATTTAACTGACCTGCATGTTAGAATCAACTATATCCTGTGTTTTCTCAAGCACCGACCGTTAGCTGCTACTCACGGTAACAGCAGGCAATGGACGAATAGAAGAGTCTTGAGAATGCACAGGACAGAGTATTCCAACATGCCGGACGCTGAACTCGCGAAATTTTCCTTTATTAGTACACTGTTGAAATATCCGAAAATTTACGGAGGTAATAACAGATAAGTACAGTTAATAAATGACAATAGGGCCCATGAAAATACGAAAATGAATTGTAAATATGCACTACGAAATTCATACGTAACATTTCCGTAAATCTGTGTAAAAATGCACATAAACAACTTTCAGATGTATGGATTACGGATCCGTAAATATTACCGATACATTTTAAGAACACTACCCGCGAATCTAGAATTTCTGTTGTATTGTTACGGAATACGGCCATGTACGTATGGCTTAATACCGTATCAATTTAAAGATGATGGTGTATCGCGAAAATTTTTTGTGTCAAGATACCGTTGAAAACGCTGTAATTTCTTGCTGCATGTATGATTGGGTGACATAACGTAGATGTCTGCAGACCAATAACAGGCATAAAATATTACAATACCGGAATTCTTATTAACTTAGTCAAACACGGTAACAGCCCCACGTACAAGGTAAAGCCAGTAATCTTATGGTAAGCTGAACATGTGATGAAACCCAGCAATCAGTCAAGTTTTCCCGCGATAAACCATCATCTCTGTGTATCATGAATTTGTATTTATGGAAACTTCCGCCCAAGAAAGACAAAGGGAGAAAATTTGTCACATTGTGGAGACATGTAAATTTCGCATTACTGTTTGACGACAGGCTGACATTCACTATGGTCTATGCTCACCCGAACACACTCTGTGACATTATTGGCTCTGGGACTTTGTAAATTAGTGTGCCTTCACTACAGGAATGTGTATATTTTACACTTGACATTAGAGCCTCGATTTTATGGCCAAAAGATTGTTTGCATCAATTGGTACCAATGTCTTACGTGCACATCTGCAGTTCTGCTACATGGTCAGTGATTGGATGTTTCTACTCTCACTTGTCTTGTGGTTTCTTCTGGCATATCACAGGCGTATGGTGCCACAATTGTCTTACTCTGATTGGTGTAGTCCATGCGGTCGTAGAAGAACAGGTCTGGACACTCGCCTATCTAACAATGTATTTTGCTTGACCCCCTTGTTGTTTGGCTGTAGTTCACCAAATTACCGAGAATAATGTGTTTTATTGGCGCTTCAGTTAGGGCGGTCGGACTCAAACCCGCTCACTTTTTTCCATTGTTAAGTTTATTAAGTAAATAAATATTGCTGGAGCTTTTTCTTAAATTTGTGAGCGAAGATAGTATTTCATAAATTGATAAAAAATACGTTTTGATAAATTTTTCTATCTTAGCGGAAAGGAAGTGGGCGGAGTTTAGTCCGACCGCCCTAACTGAAGCGCCAATAAAACACAATATTCTCGGTAACTTGGTGAACTGCAGTCAAACATTAAGGAGGTCAAATATCCAGGCGAGTGTCCAAACCTGTTCTTCTACGGCCGTGGTGTAGTCAAATGCGAGACGTGTCTGAACAAAGACATGCTGCCAATAACCTTGAAGCAGACCTGCCGATGTGCACGTAAGGCATTGAAACATAATGGTGCAAAATTCTTTTCACGACAAAATCGTAGCTCTAATCATTGGTTGAGAACACTGGCGGCTCGTGGGTTGTTGCCAGGTAGGGCTGCAGTTGCCAAGAGCTATACAGGGTTGTGCCTGGTTGACTACAGCCACTGACACGCTGATGTTCAGGTGCCTCTTACTACTGAGTGGTCACAACACATCTAGTAGCCGGCAAATATTTCATGGTCGTTGGTCTACGGCTCATTCATCAAGAGTGTACGGTTCTGACTATATGCAGCCCCACCTGGCAACAACCCACTAGCCGCCACTGATTGAGAAATACTTTCATACGCGCCACACAAACTGTCGGCCAACAGGATAAGTCAGTTGAGCATACAGTATCTTAGAGAAGAATCTGCTAATAAAATAACGAGAAATTTCTAGGTCCCTGGCTATTTATTAGGAGAAAAATGGAAATCCGAAATCAAGATAGCTGGACCAGGAATCGAACCCGTATCCTCCCGAACGCAAGTAGAATGTTTTATCGTCGCTTAACCTCACGTGTCATTGCCCCCAATCAACTGACAGGTTCCGTGAAGTTCAAAAGAGGGCTTGCTATAAATAACGATTTGAGTGGACGTTAAATTTTAAGCATGACTTCCCAGTGTTTATTTTATTCTCAGCCACTCTCTCCCTTCCCCATAAACCACGTAAAGTAGACCACAGCTTTACCTTGCTGCTTGCCTTGCTAGACTTGAACACCTTGCCACGCTGATTGTCACATTAATCAACTCGAAATGGTTATCTTAATCTCGTAATTCCTTCGGCTCCTGCTCTCTATATCAAACCAGCCGAGTCACTAATTCTATTGCCACGTGCACGTCTGGATGCATTTAGATAGTAACAAACTTAATTTCGCGTTGTTGGTTTTTAAGTTTACTTGCAGCTGTCCGTTCATTGAATTTTGTTCGCAGTTAAGTTGGTTTCTTCCTTGCTCTTAGTGACCACAAAAAGCACAAGTTCTTCTTTCCTGAAGACAGTAGCAATGAGCAGTAAGAATTTGACAGCGAGGTCAAGCAACGGTAAAACACTCGCCGAGTATTCGGGAGACTCTGGATTCGACTCCCGGTTTGGTCATCTTGATTTAGGTTTCACAGGGTTTTCCGAAATCATTCCAGGCGAACGCTGAGATGTTTCTTTACTACAGGCCCTGGCCGAATACCTTCGCCTTTCTACATACACACACACACATACATACACACTTCGCTTTACCGACAGTGGCTATTCCTGGAGTAATAATACTATTAAAGCCTGCTAACCTCTCGGCTTTTGTGCCTTTCAACTAACAGACTCACCGCAGCTGAAAACAACGAAAGGACTAATACTGAATAGGTACACTCAAAACGGAACGGGTGAAACGAGATAGAACTAAAGGCACGTGTTATTGGTAAATATTATAGACAGGAATAATTCTGGATCTTCAAACAGACAGCAGCTACTCATTGGCTGCCCGCTGACACAATGATACGACATGGTTGGGCCCGCATTTAGTTGCTTCCTCATAATTGGTCCAGAGACCTGTAAAGGTGTCAGATAAGTCAAGAGCCAATTGCTTCATATGCACGACTTTACAGTTGTTTGAGACCTAGCTTGTGCTCAAAAGAAAACGCGAAAATTTCAGGACTCTGTTGATTATGCTGTGTGAAGCTCCTGTTACCACAACTCCCCCTCCTAAAATTCCATAATTATTGGTTGCTTCTCCACCCCATCTCATCTCACCTCATCTATTATTCGGGTTGACCATAACGACAGCTCTGTTCCTAGGATAGGTCAGTCGGTTCCAATCAGCGTGACTCTCCTCATGTTGTTAACTCTTGTCTCAGGAGGGTGAACGTAGAAATGTCATTTAGCCACGTATGTGCATATATATATATATATATATATATACACACACACACACACACACACATGATTTCAACATCATCTTGTTTCAAAGTATTAGTTCCACCTCTGCAGTTCTGCTTCTTTGTTATTGGTAGAGTGTGTTTGTGTAAATACGTTTCTCATTTGATCCAATAAGTCAGAATATAGGGCAACTGCGAATAACACACATCCATGATTTGCAGTAAAACGTTAAGACACGCGACAGTTAAATACAGGTAATCACTGAATCACTGACCATGAAGCAGAGCCGCAAATAATATACAAACACACACGAGGCACTGAAGCAAACTGATGCAGAAATTTTTTCACCAAAAACAGGTGTGTAGGTGTGTGTGTTGTGTGTATAGTTTTGGAATACTGGCAAATTATTTTTCAATAATTCTTTTGGTACTCATTAGAGACCCGGAAATTTTGCAGATTCATTTGAGACGCCACCAGATTTCAAACTGTTGTGTATGTCAATTTCTTTCACCACGATTGTTGCTGAAAATTCTTCTTGAGGACTGTTGGCCAACATCAGCAACATGAAGCACTCGTTTACTCCCGCGCTACCTTATCAGGTGTACGACTGGCCAGTTCAGTCACTGGAGCATCAACCAATGAACAAGTAGCTGAGGACACTGTAGACCACGCAACTATCATAGAAGCTCATAATTAGGGACTCCTGTTTTTCTAGCAACTGTTTGCGTCACTTTGTTTCAATACCTCATGTACACTTGTGCAGATATGATTCGTGGTTATTGGCAGCGTAGACGCTTCACTTACGACTGTGCCAATCAAAAAAGGTTACTACGAAGCGATACGTCTGTAATTAGCAGGTAGAAGACGGTGACAGGTAAAAAAATCCAATCATTGACAACGAAGCAGAGCTACAGGTGTGTACCGTAAAACGGGGTAAATAGGAACGAAAGTTTACAACCAAATTTTTCATAGAAAACCTCCTTTTAGAGAAACGGTTGTTATATTTGCACGCAAGAACTGCTTATAAACGATAGTGTCATTAAAAAAACACGTTTTACTGACGAGTTGTTGGCGAAAAATGGGTTTGAAATTTCGTTCCTATTCACCCTATTTTACGGTACGCAATGAATTTAAATAAAGTGGCGCATATCTGAAATTCCTCATCATCAGTAATACATGAATAATTTATAAACGACAATTTTTTAATTACTGTATACTTGCATCCACACGACGATTTATTTTAGCGAAGGGGCACGAAGAACGTAAGTAGGATTTTGAAAGTTGTTCAGTTGGACAAGAAAACCACTTCACACAATAGTTTTTTGTACATTCCCGATATTTTGTAAACTATTTTCCAAAAGTTTTCTACGTGACGGCAATTACTTTTTGCAAAAGTTACAATACATGTCATGGAAATATTCTAATAGTACATCAAAAGCTCTGCATGTTCGTAGCCAAAGTTTTGTAAATGTTAAAATACATTTTTTCTTAAAATAGCAAACGAATATGTGAAACTTGACAGTGCATCAAATTTTATTGTGTTTCACATAGAACGCATTATTGATAAACAGTGAACATTTCAGGCATTAAAAATTGTTTTAATAGTTTTCCGTATTTTAGACATTATTTTCCTTTAGGCTACATCATTAGCAAATAACTCTGACGATTTAAGTTGTTTTTTCTGTGTACGTATAGACCGTTCGTGTTAAGTCAGCTCGTTTTATGGCTCTCCGGACATGCATTAACTACTAGTTAATACATTTCATCGTGGTCCCAGACTAAAATTTTCAAATGTGTTAAAATGTAGGCCTATACTCGCTGTGTATTAGTCACACAATAATATTTGTAAGAACAAGTGGTAGAAATATTTATGAAAGGTAACATTGTACAGTTCTGAGTTTACCATGAACAGCCTGTACCGACTTCCATGGTTTATGTCTAGAGCCACCAGTTTGTCGCGAAAATATTTTTGCACCGTTTGGTTTCAATGATTTATGAGCCTATCTGCAGTCCTGCTTCTTGGTCAGTAACTGGATGTTTTAACTTTTGCTTGTCTTAGGTTTCCACTGGCCACGGTCGTAGAGGAACAGGTCTGGACACGCGCCTGGAAACTTGACTCCCTTGTTGTTTGGCTATAGTTCACCAAGTTACCAAGAATGCTATACTTTTTTGGCGCTGTAATCCGGGCGGTCGAGCTCAAACTCCGACCAGTTCCTTCCCACTAAGATAAACAATTTATCAAAACGTACTTTTATCAATTTATGAAATAATTCCTTCGCTCGCAATTTTAAATCATGGCTCCAGAAATCTTTATTTACTTTATAATGTTAACAATGGGGGAAAAAAAAGTGGGCGGAGTTTGAGTCCGACCGCCCGGAATACAGCGCCAAAAAGTACAACATTCTCGGTAACTTGGTGAACTGCAGCCAAACAACAAGGGGGTCAAGCAAAATACATTGATAGATATGCGAGTGTCCAGACCTGTTCTTCTACGACCGTGCCACTGGCAAATCACAGACGTGCGGTGTCACAATAACCTTGTTATGATTGCTGCAGTCAACTGAGATACGCGTGAACAAAGACACGCAACCAATAACCATGAAGCAAAGCTGCCCATGTGCACGCGAGGCATAGAAACAAAATGTCGCAATTTTTTTCACGGCAATCTCGTGGCTCTACTTATAACTGGAGACATGCAAATTTAGCGTTATTTTTCGGTGACAGGCTGGAATTCACTGGCTTATACTCACCCGAACACTCTCTGTGACGTTATTGGCTCCGACCTCCGTATCTTCGTGCGCCCGCATTACAGGAGTGTTGACTTTATTTCGATGGTTGATAAATTACTTCAGGCACACGCACTTACTGTCGGTCAGTAGCAGAAGTCACATGAGCACATAGTAACAGGGTGGCCACTGGAAAACCTGAAATTATCAGGGAAATTGTGTCCACCTGGAAATATCAGGGAAATTTCGAGGAATTTTGGTTCCGCCTGTGAAATTTTGTGAAATTTTCTTGCGTTTTTAATTTTTTAGGTCCTTTAAAAGTCATAGGATGAAAATAATAATAGAGTTTTGAGAACATTATTTATTTATTGTTTTTTTAAATATCTTCATGTAGAAATTATTTTACTTCGCTGTCAATTTCGTTGTTATTTATGCTGAATTTTTGTCTAGTTTCTTGGCTGGAGAACATACCAGTGTCAGAAAGAACTTGACATTATTACCTTTATTGATAAATGTGTTGAATGAATAATTGCAAGAAGATTGATATCTCACGCTCGTGAAAATCAGGGAAATTTTTGATTTTGTCAGAGAAATTAGGGAAAATTCAGGAAAATTACTTTTTGCAATGAGTGGCCACCCTGAGTAACTTGGAGCGCAGTCTGCTGTTAGATAGCAGAGCGAAATTTGTAGGTCTCGACTTACGACATTAATTGTATTAGTAGTGTCCTATCAACGCTGATCTTTGCTGAACATGTTGTTCATACATGCGCCAGTGTGACAGGCATGCTGGCTAGCCTCTCTCTCTCTCTCTCTCTCTCTCTCTCTCTCTCTCTCTCTCTCTCTCGACTATCTCTGAAGCGCGACCCAAGGCTGAGTGGAACACCTCTCGCGAGTTGCACCGCTCGCGCTGCACCAAAAGCCACTGGTTTTTCCACGAAACTTTCGTCATCGAATTCAAACAAAATGTTTATGTTTGCACTCAGCACTCGATGTAAATGAACTCTGCTGCTGTTCACCATTCGCAAATGTTCTTTATTTACTTTTGTGATGATTATCCAAGGTTTCTCTGTGTCCGCGTCCTCTCTCGTTTGTGAAGGGACAGTTGAGGAGAAAGTAGGTCGATGCACAAGGTGCCCACGTGTCCTCCGAGCTAACAGTTCACATGTACGCGGTGACGAACACCCTTGTCCCTGGTTCACGCATGCGCTTATCACCCTCAGTGTTTCCAAACGTTCGTGCAGTTATTGTTATGTTCTCTAACAAATTTTCTTCCTGATACACTAATACTATGAAGTTTAATCATCTGACAAAACCCAATAAAGATAACATTTGCTTCCTTGTCAGGATATTGCGGAGAGTGTCAGTTTCGTATTGTGCTGGGCCATAACTTCTATTTTAATTGGCAGCACTGGTGAACATCCACTTGGAATGCCTTTATTTTGGGCAAGAGTCCTGGTCGTTGATTTCAACTCGCCAGAATTTCAGTACGCATAACTACTACTCGACCACGACAACTAGTCCCGCGGGAGAAAAGCGAACTATCGCTGTGCTGTCCTTGACCACCGCGCGCAGCTGGTGTGGTGTACCACAGCACTGGCCACAATACTGAGGCACAGACAGTAGCGTCGATTTCGCCACTTCGTCTCCACTGACGGTGTATCATGAACACATGTCAGGTGCAGTACATTTCCCCTCCCTGTGATGTGTATATCTACTACTAGCGCCATGCTACTTCCCCTCACGAGTGGACTTGTTGTCGTGGTCGAGTAGTAGTGGACTATACTGATAGTTCACAAAGGGTCCCAGTTTCCAGACAATAATAAATCTTAAAATTACTCATAATTAGAGCCACCAGTTTGTCGCGAAAAGAGTGTTGCACCATTTTGTTTCAGTGTATTACATGCACATCGGCAGCCGTTCTTCATGGTTATTGGTGGCGTGTATTTGATCAAACGCACTTCTCATTTGACTTCACCAATCAGAATAAGACTGTTGTGACACCATGTCTATTATTTACCAGTAGAACCCCAAGACAAGTCAAAACAACCTATCACTGACCATAAAGCAGATCTACAGTTGCGCACATAACGAATTGAAACCAAATGGCGCAAATATACTTTCGCTATAAAATCGTGCCTCTACTTATCATTAGGGACCTATGTTTTCCGCGAAAAGAACTGTACAACATTTTGTTTCAGTATCTTATGTGCACATCTGCAATTCTGCTTCATGGTTATTGGCAGCGTGTCTTTGTGATGTGCCGTATCTCATTAGACTGAGCCAATTACAATAACGTTCCTGCAACACCACACGTCTGTGATTTTCCCGGTAGAATCCCTAGGCTCGTGAGAGTTACAATATCCAATCACTAGGGCCACGATTTTGTCGCGAAAAGATTTTTGCCCCACTTTGTTTCAGTGACTCACGCGCACAGCGGTAGTTCTGCTTCATGGTTATTGGCAGCGTGTCTTTGTTCAGACACGTTTCTCATTTGACCGTACCAATCAGAATATGATTATTGTGAGTCTGTACGTCTATAATTTGCCAAGGCCAGTGAGAGTAAAACCATCCAATCACAGACGCCATAGCAGAGCTGCAGGTGTGCACATGACGCATCGAAACCAAATGTTGCAAAAATCTTTTCGCCATAAAATCGTGGCTCTACCAATCACTGACCACGAAGTAGAACTGCGGATGTGCACGTAAGGCACTGAAACAAAATGAGGCAACATTCTTTTCGCGAAAAACAATGGTCCCTACTTATCATAAATGGTGAAAGATTAGTGACAATTAGTTGATGTCATATAAATGTTTAAATTCAGTGCCCATCTAAGATCCGGTTTCTCGTCATCAAATACTGAGAGAGATAGATGACGCAAAGGTAACTCGTTGGGGTCGCATTCCAGTGGACTTAAGTTCAATTCCCGGCTCTGGCCATCCGGATTTCGGCTTTCCATGGTTTCTTGAGATCGCTTCAAGTGAATTTTGGGATAAATTCTTGACAATGGCCATGGCCAACTCCTTTCCTAGTTACTGCCATTGTGCCAAGTTACGTGTCGCCGCCTCTAATGACCTCGCTATCACGTAACGTATAGCCCACTTATCTCGCCCTTTGCTGAAATTTTCTACAAACGGCTATTCTGATACACGGCGTACACCGTTTACGGAAATATAATATTATATTTCAGTGCTTGAAAACCAGAACGGTAAGTGCAAACCGGCGCGGACAGTATTTTGGAGTTAGAGCAAACTAGTCTATACGTTGTTAGTTCCGTCCAAGCGTAACGTCTGGCATTTTTATACCTTCCCCCTCCTTCCTCCTGTCCTGACGTTAATAGTTAGGGGGCGTTGGACCCGTAAAAATTTAAAATTTTATATTTGTTCCAAACACTGTTCAACTTTTGCACATCAGATAACACGTCATTTCCCCAAATAAAAAAAAGTTAGGCCCCGTAGTTTTTGCATAATCACTCATCAAAGTCTCAAAATGGCCATTGCGGTGTAGCCAAAATCAAAAAAAGTTATTAACTAATAAATTCAAAATTACAGTAACTGATAGTCAGTGTATCAATGCATTTTATGACATGGTTGACAAAAGTTAGATTTGAAAATTTCAGTAATGGCCAAAAGTCAAATTTATGCAAAAATTTACTAATTTTCTTCAATTTTTTAAAAATACAAAATGTTATCGCTTTGTGTTCACAAAAGTGTCTTGAAGTAGCTCACATCATTAAGAATCAGTGATAATTATCTTGTTTCTGCAAGTTAATTATTTTTTATTATTTTGGCTACACCGAAACTGCCATATTGTGACTTTGGTAGGTCATAATGCTAAAACTATGGGACCTAATTTTTTTTTTATTTTGGGAAATGACATGTTATCTGATGTGTAAAAGTTGAACAGTGTCTGGCACAAATATAAAATTTTTGAATATTTACGGGTCCAACGTCCTTAATGCCACCTGATTTTCACATCACTTTGTTTCAACGCCGCATGTGTATGTTTGAAGCATTGCTTCATGGTTATTGGCATAGTGCCTTTATGTAGAGACGTCACTTACTTGACAACACTAATCAGAACAAGGTTACTGCGACACCGCACGTTTGTGATAACTAGGTAGAACTCCCAAGACACTGAAAGTTAAGAATATACAATTATTGACCACGAAGCAGAATTGCAAGTTTGCACATAAGGCAATAAAACAACGTGATGCAAAAATCTTTTCGCGGAAATAACTGCTGCGTACACAACGTAATGCCCTTGTACTTAGGCCATTATTCTGTGCCAACAGAGATAAAGATTACCAGTGTCGTAGGCTGGTTAGCCGCTGCGTTTTACGAATCCTCTAGAAAGCAGTTTTCATAGTGTTTTAGAATATTTCAGCTAAAAATATTAACTTTGTAGTTTAAGTAGCTAACACCAATGCCCTACAGTATGGATAACTACCTTAGTACATAAACAAGGTATGCTTGCTGCCTGGGACTATAGTCATTCATTGTTTTAGTTTCGGGAGTAAAAACGCGTCAAGTAACCAATTGGCACTTCTCACCCATGCTGCGAGATAGACTATACATATATTGTTTTTTCAAGAGCGTAGCCTACCTGCGCGTTACATGCTCAGAAGTGACGTAGCTATTGCCTAAGGGCACCTTGGGGCGCGCATAAAATGCCACATCGCCACAACGAACCAAGCGCTGAACTAATGAGCTACATTTTCGCAGATTCATTTTTACTATAAGCGGTGACCACGTAATTTTATTGTTGGAAAGTCTGCAACGAAGTTCAGTGCACGTTTATATCTGAATTTCGCATACATCCGGGTAGTACAGTTGATGTACGGCAGCCTGAAAAGGTACGTTGGAGAGCTTTCCAATAGTGTCATTAATGATCAAGTGTGTTAACAATGACATTCCGCCATTCTTCGAAGTGGGTTTTCTTTCCTGCGTTGGCTAATTGGCAGTGTGGAATAGTTTCATTAAAAAAAGAACGTATTAACGAACACACTGCAACACTTTTAAAACTTTGTGAATGTTTTCAGAACTTCCGTTGACCCAGTGGCTAGAGTGCTCGAGTCCTGTCAAGGCGATCCGGGCACGAGCTCATCCGGGTATCCTCCTTTCCGCACGCACTAGACTTCAAACGGCTGTAGAATCGTTCGACGTCTCTCTTTGGCGGACAATGTCGTGGCTTGCTGCGGTAAATGCTTCTGTCCAATAATTATAAGTTCTACGGTAGAACGTACACTCTGTAACATAGCAATTGATTATTTGTATATATCCGCCTGATTTGTTTATGTTTAGGAATATTGACGTTTGTTTGTCTATGTATACTTAAGTATCTTTGGCCGTAGACACCTCGAGCCGTGTTATTTTATTACGTGTTCCTGGTTTTGTAATTTATATTGTAATAGAATTTATCAGTGGTAATGGTCTCCAGGTTTCTA
>PNEQ01020556.1:0-11434 GCA_003012365.1 Medauroidea extradentata | reverse complement strand
AATAAATAATATAGATAGATTTTACATTTTTAGTTATTAAAAATATTAGGGGTTATGTATACATGTATACTGCATATCATGTGAACCTTACGAATGTCGAGCCGAAGGTTGCCGAGCATGGCCGAAGATTGCCGAAGGTTAACGAGCTTGGCCGAGTATACCCGATGTATTTTTTTAACTAAATAATTGTTATATAAAAATTTTAAAATATTTTATTTTTATTAAATAGTTTTTAAAAATATTTTATTTTTATTAAATTAATTTTTTAATGCATGTGGGGTTTGGATAGAATGCAAAATCAAAATTTTTTTGAAGGCTCGGAAGAAACCTCCAAGATGGCGGTCGGAACAAGATGGCAGAATTTTTAAACTTTTTTTTAATTTTTAAATTTTTTTTTAATTTTTCGAAATTGACATCCTTCAAGATGGCGGTCGGAAACAAGATGGCGGTCGGAAGAAGATGGCGTCGGGGTGTCGGGTTACAGGGGTCAAAGGTCAAGGTCATGGGGTCAAAGGTCATGGTGTCAAAGGTCATGGTGTCAAAGGTCAAGGTCACCCTCACACCCTCAGCCACCAGCCGCTGTCCCCGGATCGGCATTTTCCTTCTACTATTGTTTAAAACTAAATTTCTGTGTTATTATTTATTAGCATAAATTCTTTTACTGGCAATGGTATAAAACTGCTACTGGGGTGCCTGGAAGGCAGTCTATGATGACTGCACACATATACTCTGATCGTGTTGGAACTCGAGGCGATGAGCTGGTCGGGAGTAAGCTGTGCAGTTTCATCATCTCGTCCTCGCGAGGCACTGGACTGTCCACTGCGGGGCCGCAGACCCTGATGTGTCATGCTCCGCGAACGTGTAGAGACCCGTCCGATGTGTGGAGAGAGGATGTGTACAGGGAAGCTGGTAGTTCACATTGCCTTGTCTAGTTAGCAGGAAGTGTTCAGTGTTTTGTTAGAGGAAGTCGTCGAAGCATTTGATGATATAATTCAACTGATAAGGAGGCATATACTCCAGCACCACCACTCAATCGTATTATGCGCGACCGAAGCAGGTCGCCAGTTCGTAAATCAGCTACACCAGTGCATCCATCTTTACCACTGCTGTGGAGTGATGAATAGGATAATGTTGCAGGGCTACCATGACCGATGTCTCCAGGGTTGAGGCTCTGCCCCTTCAGGATCAAGTCAGTGAGAACGATCTGTGTTTAACAATGGGCTCATCCATCGTACGAACCTGGGACCTGGACGAAGTGTACAACGATAGTGAGCAGGAAGAGGAGGTGGAAGATGAGGATGCTGGGCAGGAAGTGCGGCGAGATCCCCGTGTTTTGTGAGCCCAGGTTCAGGACCAGCATAAGGAAGTAGTGGAGCTGCAGCACTAGCTACAGGTTCAGCATGTCATGGCGGAGATCCTCCACACCGCCACCGTTTGCTTCCAGGACTAAACTCTTATCCTCCAGACATTGGTGGGGCTAGGACCTACCTAGTTGCCTCGAGAATTATAGTGTACTGTGCATAGTGTGTAAATATTGTGTATATAGTGTTTTTTTGTGTTGTGTATATAGTATTTTTAGTTTTTAAATAAATTAGATTTTTTTAAACTTACAGTGCATGTCTTGAGAGACATTGTTTCATATGTCTGTGATACGACTCTGTGTATAATACTTGTCCAGACTTGTCAATCTAGATACCTGGAGGTAAGCATAAAAAATAATAGTAATGATAGGGGCGAGAGTCCTGACTATGGTACATTCCATGTCGTTCTTAAACACGGCCTTGTGGAGACGAATCAAGTGCTTAAATATGAAACAAAGATGGCTGCCGACTACGACACCCCCTACCAAGGTGATGTACAATGGGAAACAGGAAGAGGTCGGTGGGTGGGGTTTTAAGGGAGGGGAGGAGGAATGGGACATAACAGTTGTAGCTGGGGAGCTGATGAATGAGAGAGCAGGAGAAATGAGAGATGAGGCTTGTAGCTGGAGGGTTGCTGAATGAGAGAGCAGGAGGAAAGAATGAGTGGAATTAGAGAGCAGAAGGAAAGTATGATTGGAATGAGAGAGCAGGAGGAATAGGACACAAGAGTTATAGCTGGAGAGCTAATGAATGAGAGTGGAGGAGGAATGTATGAATGGAATTAGAGAGCAGGAGAAAATGAATAACAATATAAGAGATTTGACATACCAAGATGTTGGATATGGTGTGCCAAGATTGCGACCAAGATGGTTGCCTACAGCAGACGATTAGGTAGAATGATAGCAGGATAAATTACGAGTGGAATGAGAGAGCAGGAGAAAATGATACTTAAATATGGTGGCCTCTAGAACATGCAATTAAATGACTGTTGAAATTGGTGGGAATTTAAAAATTAAATATGGTGGCCGGAAATAAGCCACATAAGATGGCTGTCTAAAGCAGACGATTGGGTATAATGAGAAAGCAGGAAAAATTATGAGTGGAATGAGGGAGCAGGAAAAATTACAAGTGGAATGAGAGATCAGGCGAAAATGAAAATCCAAGATGGCTGTCGGAAACAAGACGGCGGTCGGAAACAAGATGGCTGCCGGAAACTAGATGGCGGCCGGAAACTAGATGGCGGCCGGAAACAAGATAGAGGCAATGACATAATCCAAGATGGCGGTGGGGGGATCCACAGGCTCCACAGCCTCCAGCCTATTGTTCTCGGACCTACCAAACACCCCTACTAAGGTACCCTGTCGACTGAACAGCTTAGATACGCAATCGTCAGTAAAATATTAACTACTCATCGAAATTAGATGAGATTTTTTTGCCGAGTAGATATTTTACCAACAGACGTTTATTTATATAGCACTCTAAAACAGTATACTTTACATTTCAGTAAAAATTAAAAACTGGTTTTACAAAAATGGTGGCTTAAAACCACAAAATCTACAAAAATGGAAAACTGCAATTTTTATAATTTGGATTGGGATGGTATCTAGACCTCTATGATAACCGAATTTCAAAAATACTCATGTTTTAATTTTAAAATAATTTTACTATCCGAAAATCTCTGCGCGATATTACAAATTATAAATATGACATTCCATTTTTGTGGATTTTGTGGTGTCAAGCCCTTATTTTATATAATCAGTTTTTAACTTTTACTCGAAAGCGAAGCACACTACCCCACAGTGCTATATACATAAACTTCCGCTAGTAAAATATCTACTCGACAAAAGTATCTCATCGAATTTTGATGAGTAGTTTAGATTTCATTAACGATTGAGTATATCAATCGTCCGTTCGACATCGTACACTAAAAAAAAAAGAACTTATTGGGCTCCACAAAATATTTTGTCACAGTGGACCTTACCAAATTATTTTTAAGGTGACCACAAAACATTTTTGGTATCCCCAATAAAATTTTCAGTGACTGCAAAAAATTTTGTAACCAATACAAAAAGTTTTGGTGTTAAACTGTGTTTCTTGGCGGTATGTGATCGAAGGTGTCAAGTTTCTTGTACCTTTCACGCCAACCTCTAAGTTTACGAAAATCTGTAAACCGTGTCGTAAGGTGGTTGCTGAAATCTGCAACCTGCCCTTACCTGAAGTGATCCAAGAAGATCGAAACACGGGTATGTGATCCTTATCCTTGGACGGCCTTATGGTTAGGATAAGAATTGGGTTTTAATGACTATATCCCCACCGTAGCAGGTGGTGTATCGAGCGGAGCTCACTACGTCCTAAAGATATACCCATGAAC
Source organism: Medauroidea extradentata (assembly GCA_003012365.1). Lineage (NCBI taxonomy): Eukaryota > Metazoa > Arthropoda > Insecta > Phasmatodea > Phasmatidae > Medauroidea > Medauroidea extradentata. The sequence goes on along the minus strand of PNEQ01020556.1, from coordinate 7,702 downwards.
ATGAAATTACCAGCTGTTTGGTGGGGTTGATAAAATATTTTTGTGTGTACCTTTCCATTCACCTTAAGTATGTGTATGCATGCACTATAATATAAACATTTTGAAACAATCCCCAATGACATTAGCTTGCTAAATTGTAATATTCATCATAATGTAAATGTATAAAGGCTATGTCGTTTGACAGTTAATGAAATTCTCCACCTAAGACAGCGTCACACACAGTTCACACTATCAGTCCGACAGTACTGAATCCTAGACGGTAATTGAATGCGAGACTTCAGTAGGAGTTGCCAGTGGCCAGGAACCTGGAAAATACAAATAAGAGCAGAATAGACTGTCTACTGTATTCTGTAATACAATTCCTAGTTAAATCTTACAAGCGATAAAAGTCTAAATATTGAACAGCGCTTGCTGTGCCGTACGTAACCATAATCTTTTGAGGCAATTGTGCAGATCTGGTATGTAAATACTTTTTAAAGCAATTTTATGCAATTAATTTATTACCTAATTTACTAGACACAACAGAAGTTGAACGTAATACGCCTAGATAGACTGTTGACTGTCTTTCTATCGAGAATTGGATACCTGCGACAGTTTCGAACTGAGACACCTGTATGACATGTAACAGAGACTTTAGAGAAACTCTTTTACAAGGAAGTCCCCTTATCTAATATGGGCAGCGTAACATGTTCTCTTGCAGAGTGAGCCGGACTTTGTTGGATTTTGCATTTAATTTATCATTTATTATTTTCTAGATACTGTTAGTGAAATTTACACATTATCTGAGACAATTGTTGTGTTAATTACTTTAAACAAACTGCTAGCTTTTCTTCCGTACTGATCGCATCTTGGAAATGTGCGTTTCATGTAAGAAAGTTTTCCCTTATAAGATGTTGCAGAAATTAAAATTCCACTTTTGATACTCTAAATAACATTTAATAGCTGCTTGATTAAATTATGGAATTCACCTTTCATTTTACGTTTCGTGTTGATTTAATGTATCCAGATGTTTCCTCGGGCGACCATTTTATTGGCCGCTTCGGCCGCAAATACATTTTCGACACCTTTTTTACTTTCCTATGAATTACTTGAACTGCGCCCTCAAGGGTTGTTATAACGACTGTGGACTGTATGTAGTATTGTGACGTGAGGGTAGTGTGTGCATGTCTGGCATGTCGCGCCACATTCCTACAACCTCACATCATGTAATATCATGTGATGTGACGTGACGTGTCGACAGTGGGTCCCCGGCTTTAACGTTTGTGCGTGTACTTTCAATTGTACGGTCTGTATGAACCTACATAGTTTGATAAAAAATGGTAAATTAATCCCATAAAACAAATATTAACGTTTCAATTCAGTATCGGTAAGTAGTTAGATTATGGGGCTCCGAGCGCAAGAGGCTGCAGGCTGAGGAGCCGAGGAGCCACCACCGCCAACTTGGATGATGTCATCGACGCCATCTTGGATGACATCAACCGGCGGCCATTTTGTTTCCGGTGGCCATTTTGTTTCCAGCGGCCATCTTGGATTACGTCACTTTCAAACTTTAAAAACTTTCCAAAAATAAAAAAAATCTAAAAAAATATTTTAAACCATCTGCAATCTTGCATCTCCTTTTTCTCCTGCTCTCTCATTCCACTCCTAACGTTTCCTGCTCTCTCATTCCACCCAATCATATGCTGTAGGCTGCCATCTTATGTGTCTTATTTCTGGCCACCATCTTGGATTTTCATTTTCTCCTGCTCTTTCATTCCACTCCTAATTTTTCCTGCTCCCTCATTCCACTCCTAATTTTTCCTGCTCTCTCATTCGTCAGCTTGCTATATACATTCAAGCCTCATCTCTCATTCCTCCTGCCCTCTCATTCCACTCATACTTTCATCCTGCTCTCTCATTTATCAGCTCCCCATCAACAAGCCTCATCTCTAATTCCTCCTGCTTTCTCATTCCACTCATACTTTCCTTCTGTTCTCTCATTCATCAGCTCCCCACTACAAGTCTCATTTCTAATTCCTCCTCCTACCGTCTCCCCCCCCCCCTTAACATCCTCCACCCTACATCTTGTTTCCCATTGTACATCACCTTGGTAGATGTTCTCGTAGTCGGCAGCCATCTTTGTTTCCTATTTACCCACTTGATTCTACTCCACCTGTATACATATGTGTTTAAGGGTGACATGTAATGTATGATAGGCGGGACTCTCGCCTCTATTATGAATATTATTATTATTTTTTTTTAAATATTAACCAAGAGCAGGCAAAATAGACAAGTCTTGAAAAGTATTATATATCACCACCATCAATCATAGTCATTTCATTTTTAAAACATTTTATAGTAATGTAATTGTGTTCTATGTAATCACTGAATAAGTGTACAAGGACTGTTGCATCTGATGTTCTTTAAGAAAAGTTATGACAGGCGAATAATGTCTCTCAAGACATGCACTGAAAGTTTTAAAAAATCTAATTTACTTAAAAACACTATATACACAACACAATAAAACACTATATTCAATATTTACATTATATTAACAGTTCACTATAATTCTTGAGACGACTATGCAGGTCCTCGTCCCAGCAGTATCCTGAGGAGGAAGAGTACTTCCTCCTGGAAGCGAGAGGAGGCGATGGCGGTGTGGAGAATATCCGTCATAACGGGCTGAGCCTGTAGCTGGTGCTGCAGCTCCAGGATTTCCTCATGCTCGCACCGAACCTGGGCCCACAGCGCACGGGTATCTCGTAGCACTTCCTCCCCAGCATCCTCATCTTCCGCTTCCTCTTCCTGCTCACTATCATTGTACACTTGGTCCAGGTCCTTGGTTCACACGATGGATAAACCCATTGTTGAACACAGAGCGTACTCACTGCCTTCATCCTCAAGAGGCAGAACCTAAACCTTGGATACACACAGGCACGGTAGCCCTGCAGTATTGTCCTCTTCATCTCTCCACAGGAATGGTTGAGATGGATGCACTGGTGTAGCTGATCTATGAAGTGATGATCTGTTTCAGTCGCTCCCAATACTATTGAGAAATGATGATGCTGGAAGTATATGCTTCGTTATAAGTTGAATTATATCATAAATTGCTTCGGCGTCTTCCTCTAACAAGGCACGGAACACTTCCTGCTCGCTCTACTAGACAATATGAACTGGTAGAGGTGTAAACACCCGCCCATCTCCCTGTACACATCCTCTCTTCGCAAGTCGGACAGGTCTGTATGCGCGCGGAGCATGAATCAACCAGGTCTGCGGCCGCGCACGGGGCAGTCCAGCGCCTCGCGAGGACGAGATGATGAAACTGCACCGACCAGCTCATCGCCTCGAGTTCCAAAACGCTCAGAGTACATGTGCGCAGTCATCACAGAATGCCTTCCAGGCACCCCAGTAGCAGTTTTATACCATTGCCAGTAAAAGAATATTTGCTAATAAATAATAACACAGAAATTTAGTTTTAAACAATTATACTCCTTCATACATAATTCGCTATATTTATACATAATGTATGACTGACGAATCCAAATATCCTATCGTGGATTACATCGGACCCCAGCCATCGCACAAGAACCTTATTTTCTTTCTTCTCCAATACCTTCTCAACCAAATACGTGTTTGGATACTTGGTAACTTGAATTTCTTCGCCATAGAATCCTCGTCGAATAGCCTTGCCTACCACATCTTCGAGGTAGTAGGTGCTTGGTTCGTAGTGTAGAATCTTGACCACTTTAAATATTTCAGTGCTCCAGTTTGGTGTGTAGCCTTTTGTAAATGTTCCCTTCACTCGCGATATCCTTACATAGTCTCCAACATTTGCTTTAGGTTTGTGCAGGTCCAGTTTCTTCTCATTTATATAAACAGTGTGCAGTAAAGAGTTGTCCTTGACATCCGCAGGCTTCATGTTCGTGGTCCTATGTACTTTATGATTGTATATTGACACAAGCTTGGGCAATATATCCATCCACTTGCAGCTTCCTTGTGCTGAAATATTTTTCACATCACAGTCTTCAAAATGCGATTAAAAGGTTCCACGATACTAGCCTTAAGATCACTACTTATTTTATGTTTTGACATCAAGGCCCGGAAATTAATATTGTAGAATTCTTTGCAGAAGTCAGTATGTAAATTCTTGCTCGGACCTCTATCTTGCAAAACAATGTTAATCGTAATTGTTATATCGCCACCACTCTTAGTTTTTACAGGCACTGCCCACACATATTTACTGTAGCAGTCAAGAGCTGCCAGAAGGTACTTGTAAACTTTATACTTGCGAGCATAAGGAATCATTTCAACCGAGTCTGCTTGATACAAGTCCTTCAAAGCAAACATCCACACTATACTTCGAGACCAGTTTCACCCTATAGGCTTGTGAAGCTTTCCCAGCGATGTTTAGCCGACTCATTCAATGTAACCATCTATACATAATTCTTCGATGATGATAGATATTTCATTTGTATGTAGTTATTTCCAGTCTGCTGAGAAGTAACTAGTATACGTCTGTCTACAATTTCGTTAACATCATTCCAGTAAACATATTCTGGAAGTCTCCCATCTTCCGTAGATAGAGACCAGAACCTGTGTATGACCCACACAACTGTGCATTCTCATCACACTCGGCATGTTCCGCAATCTGCTCCTCACACAACTATACTGTCTCCTCACACATCTCAGCCCCCATTTACTTATGCTGAGCATGGCTCCATTCATATCTCCTCCAACTCCTCGCATATCTCCTCACATATCTCCTCATGCTCCTCCTCACATCTCCATATCCTCCACATATAATTCCATCCTCTCTGCATACCTCTACCATCCATCCACAAATTCTGTGTGCTCCGACCTCCTTGAGGGCCACCATATTTCCACACATATCAGACTTTTACAATGACTTATAGTTTTTATACCTTGTGTAGCAGGATTTATAATATTTTTATACTATGACTAAGGTATTCTTAGCTTCCGAATATTTTATATAAACTTTCAAATCACAGAACCCGAATTGAATTAACCATTTCCAGCCTACCATTACCTGACACAAACCATCACGGCATGACTTAATTTAACACGATGTAATCCAACCACCACACCATGTTTAGCACTAAACATACCGTAGGAAGTTATTTATCAATATTCCCATTTTTCTACATAAAATTTCACTACACCAGCACTATGTTTTAATTTGTTATAGTAAATTTTAATTCATTTACACACGTCCATTATCAAACAATCATTCCAATCAGTTATCATTATATTTCAGAAGATCCTCATAACACAACTCAACCCCCCAGATCAGTTTCCCCTTAACATGCATTTAAGTGCCTCACAAACCATCAGCGATCCTGATATCAACTATGATTAATGAACATTCAGACATCTTCCACAACCATAATTCAAGTATACACCAACCTAAATCTAGCAGTCATATATTTCAAACCTTCAGTATCACGAAACATACCAACCAACCCATCTATTGTACTTTCATTACCGAAATCGTACCAGTCAGTTCAAGGAGGTAGGATACCATTCAATATCCACAAGAGCATTGCAGCAGACAATTTCTACAGCTATAGTCTACATAAAGAGACAAACACAATTGCCATATAACAACTGAGTTAACTACTCCCTACCAATGAAACAACTTTATAAACCACAATTTTATTCATCACATCAGTACTAGTATAAGCATACATAACACCCATTATATTTACCTTAAGAACACAACGACAAAGAGTAAAAGCAAATCCAAAAAGATTAAACCAAACTACATACATATCACCCATCACCAAAACAAAACTTATATACACTAATGAAACCCCTAAGGCATTTCATATCTCAGACAAATATTCCACCATGAAGCACAAGCCATACTTAAAAAAATTATTATTTCAAAACCGAACACCATTATAATCAAAAGAAACTCATTAACCACAAAATGATCTACAGACACAAACACTCAAAATACAAGCAATGTAAAACCTGTATAAGAACTTCTCCCTACGCATCGCACATAGCACCGCAGGCGCCGCAGGCACCGCACATATCACCTCAGGCACCGCACATATCACCTCAGGCACCGCACATATCACCTCAGGTACCGCACATATCACCTCAGGCACCGCACATATCACCTCAGGTACCCCACATATCACCTCAGGCACCGCACATATCACCTCAGGTACCGCACATATTACCTCAGGTACCGCACATATCACCTCAGGTACTGCACATATCACCTCAGGTACCGCACATATCACCTCAGGCACCGCACATATCACCTCAGGTACCGCACATATCACCTCAGGCACCGCACATATCACCCAATATAGCACCACAGTCACCACACATAACACTGCAAGTTGGTGGTAATATACATATCGAAAAGCAAGAATTTAGTTTACCCATACGTATTACTACCGAAGATGAAGTCACCTCTCACGAATCAAGTCATGGTCCCCTCCACACATAAAAATTCATGTATTTCCACAGGCACCACTATTTGTACTGCAGACACAGTCATCAACATCTTCCCATCCATATCTTCCAATTACCATAAGAACATACACTGAAGGCATTGGAAATGTCCCTCACTCTCTACACAAAACTCTACACCTCTGTAAACATATCACCATATGTACACAGCTCCACACTGAGCTACACATCAGCCTCACAACTGCATACATATCTGTATCTTCAGTTTATATATGCTCACTCTTCAACACATGTTAACCCTTCCTCAGAGGCTACCCATGAGAAGCACATTTAGATGCGAATTATAAATAGTAGCTGTGAAACCAACAATTGACAAGCTGAGGCTCCAATCAAGATGCTATAATACAGCTCGCTGGACACGACTTCTCTCATGCTGACCCTTCAATCGAATGAAGGGTATGCACCTTTGCTGTGTCAACGATCTTCCATATATTCAAACAGGGACCAATTCCTCTCTTGATACTGGAGTCATTCTGAGATTAGACATGATTAACTAGCAATCTCCTCCTCATCGCTGCCGTCATCCTCTCTCTTTCCTTATCCATCAGGGAAGGAAGCCTTCACGTCATCTTCGTCCTCCTTTCTTTCACCACAGCCACTAAAGGTGCCACAACAATGACAGGATGCTCTATTGTTGGCCTTTTTGAAGGGAGTCCTGGAGAAGACAGCAGGTTACTTAGCTGACTCAATAATTCCAAACATCATTACCTCTACTCATCTTCACAGGTGTGCTGATGTAGGCGAATCAGTTGTGGTGGTAGTAGTGATGAGACTGTTGTTTCTTGGTAAGTCCTTGCAAGTACAGTATTGTACAGGTCGTCGAGCATTTCGTCGCCGCTGCTGTCCCACACACATGTATTACACTCAACCTCCTACTGCAAACCGAAGCCCTAAGAGTCCAGGAGAGACTACTCCATGCTAGTCTCCCTGTATGCATCCCCCACCCTCCAACCAGTGTGAGCGAGCCCTCCCTCCTCTCTTCAAGTGTTCGTAAATCTATGCCAGCATCTCAGGACCGACCACAGGTGCAATCAAGTCATCCTAGTGACACACAAGCCTTCACGTGCGAGCGAGCCACTACCTGGAGTGTAGGGGTGAGCATGTTCTCAAGGGTCGCAGCGAAGTGCGAGAGGTGCCCATTTTCGAGCTTAATGTCCCAGCTCATCAAACACCAGGGGCAGTCCAGCAACCTGCAGGCACGATGACGAATACAGTT